>JALPQD010000278.1:0-38116 GCA_023101885.1 Typhlomys cinereus
TACAATAGAGAAGACCAACAAAAGAGAGAAAAAAATTCCCCTAACGGTTCTTGAGATAAAGACAGAGTTATTAGTAACAATTGGAGGGGATAGCAGAAGAGGGGGTGCGAATGGCCATGCGCCTTGGCCCATCTCCTGCCTTTGGAGAAGTGTTTTTTTTTTTTTTTTTTTAGAAAATAGCACCATTGTTAAAACTTTTTTCTCCCCTCTTGATGGATTTATTTATAAGGTAGAGAAAATTTTCCCCATAATTGGGTAACTCTTAATAGTAGCAATTGCATATTTATCAGTGTGAGGGGCTGTTATTAATGTAACTGTCAAGGCCAAACACATTTCTGCATTAAATCCATTTAGTATGTGCATTATTCGGGCTTGGGTGTCACTGGGACATCAAAGCCCGGTAGGCACGGGGAGCTCAGTGTCCTGCTGTGGCTGCCGACCGGGGCCCTTGATCAATAAATGTAACATATTAATGCAGAGCAAATAGAATAAAAGATTTCTTTGACAAGACAAGAAAAATCACCTTGTGGCAGCTGGCGTGTGATGCGTTTCTGGGGGAGACACCAGCAAAGTTGATCTGACAAGAGGAAGGTTGATGGGTGGAAGGTGCTTTTGTTTCAAACTTCTTTCTTGACCTGTCAGGTTTTTGAAGGCGCCTCAATGGTTTCTTTTTTGTCATGTGAAAATTGTAGTCTTAGGTAGTTAGGAAGCAGTTATCTCTTCTCAGATGGTGAATGCTGCTCTTTAATTGATTCACTTAGCATTTGAAACTGTCACGCATTAATAATTGCGAAATCCTGTAGATACGGGGCTGCGGGAGAGAGTGTGTCACGCTTAAATGTGTAGTTATCAGAAAATTAATATCCTTAATGAACCGCTGCTTTCAAACTAACATTGCATGAAACCTCTTTTGCCCTTTCATCTGCTGAAGCCACATCCGCCAGTTTGCCGGGGGATCACCTCTCGACAGTTTGCTTTCTTGACGCCCGACAAATGCCAGCTTTGCTGTGGGTACATCGCGTGCTCAATGACAATAAATATAGTAATTATACCGGAGTTAGTAATTAACATAATTGTAGTCAATTACGACAAATAC
Source organism: Typhlomys cinereus (assembly GCA_023101885.1). Lineage (NCBI taxonomy): Eukaryota > Metazoa > Chordata > Mammalia > Rodentia > Platacanthomyidae > Typhlomys > Typhlomys cinereus. Next base: position 1,097 of record JALPQD010000278.1, read on the forward strand.
AGTGCAGTGCTAAATAAATGAGAGGGGAGAAATTAGCAAGCTAATTGATTTATCTTTACTTGGCTCACTATTATAACTGGCAGGGCTGTTTTTCTTGGGGTGGGGGGGGGGGAAGGGAAAGAAATCCCCCCCAAGGATTGTTTACAAATAACTGATTTTGTTTTGAAGTTGCTTTGTCTTTTGACTTACTGCACTTCACCCCGCTCCGTTTGCAAAGAGAGAAAAAAAAAAAAAAAAAAAGAGAAAGAGAATGTAAACGCTGGAAGAATATTTTGTTATTTAGTTCCATCCAGCCAATCTCTGCAGCTAAGGCAAGACATGGTGTGCCTCTTGCCGCCGCTTAAGGAATTACTATTTCTTTTCAGCTGTTGGATTGGTAATATAAAGCTTTTTTGGGGGGTGGGACTATTTGGGTGCGGTTCCTTAGTCTCTATCAGCAGGGCTGTACTGTACTAAAAAGGTGTTTGGGGTTTTATATGCATGCTAACTTGGCCAGTTGTAGGCTGTTGGCCTGGTGGAGGAAGTGGACATGTTTACCTCGGTTCAGCCCTTCTGATTCTTGCTCCTTCATCCCTCGGTGAGGGGTTGGTGTTGTTGGAAGGGGTAAGGAGAGGCTGCAGGATACCCTCCTGTCCCACCTTGACCCCCAGCCACGCTTTCTCTCTTCTGTGCCACACTTCAGGTTGGCCCGAGTCCTGACCTGTCACACTCCGGAGGATGCTGTCTGGAAAGTTTGTGCCGGGGTCTCACCGTCCATTTATTTCAAGCTCGTTTATTCTGCGCCGCCTGGAGCCCTGCTTAATGGTGTTTATCCCGCGCGCCCCTGTTTTTGTTCCACTTCCAATGTGACTGTGTTCACATGGCTCCCGGAGAAGCTGTCCATGTTTGGGGCTTGACGGTTGCATCCAAGCCCTGCTGTGGTTTTATTTTCCACGAGTGTTAAGCACAGGACTTTCCTTCTTCTTTGACTTCTGTTGCTGGATAAGGTTTAACAAGCACGGCCTCTTCCAGACAGCCCTGTGCTCAGGATTTTACCTCGATCTCGCCCAAGGGTAAAATTCAAAAGGCTTTCTAGATAGGGGATTTTTGTTTTTAAGTGTCGGCTTTTCCTCCACCCAGATCTCTACCCAGGTTAGTGCTCTGAAAAGTCAGCAGTTCAGTAAAGCAGAGATTTGTTTTGCTTTTCTTCTTGAACATTCTGTTGGTGCCTCTCTAGACTGACACCAGGTGAATGGGGGACCAGTTTGAACTCTTCATAGTGCTTGCGATCCGGCGGGAGTCAGGGGGAGTTCAGCCTGCCAAATGCTCTCAAATGCCACCCGTGTCCGTGAACACCGGGTCGCAACCAGATGTGCACAGTGTGGTCATCTTTTACCTGCATTTCATGGGAAATCAATTTCTGACATAAAATATTCCTATACCAAGGAGTCACTTAAATTATTTACAATTTACAGGCAAAAAAAAAAAAAATGGTCGCTGTGAAGTTTAAAATTATTTTTAGTGAACTTGTATCCAGGAACTTTATCAAGGAAGAAAAAAGCTTTTGTGATTTGGAGGAAAATACTTGGAATCTCAGGCTGATTTAGCTTGATACAGGTCCAGGAGAAATCAGATGTTTTGTGCGCATAGCTGTGTTTACCCAGAAAAGGTGTGGTGGCATGCCTGCAGGGAGGAGACACACGCTCCTGTGGATGCCTGTGAAAGGCAGGTGTGTGTGTTGGGGAGACTGAAACTGAATGAATATGTGAAGAGAATTGCCTACTGACTGCTCCCCAAACGTGCCCCTTAAAGTAGCTTTGTCTCCCGCGGTCTGGACCTAGCTGCTGGCTGTCACAGTCTGTCTCCTCTTGAGTGACACTTGGGTGCCTGGCAGGTGGGCATGGGGGTGTTGGTCAGGAAGCTGCTCTCTTACTGTGCGTTGGAAGTTAGGCGGATGGGTTAGCTTTACTTTGCTCTCTAGTTGCTAAAGAAATTACAGCCCAAGGAATCATTTTGATTTGTTCTTTTTCAAAAAAATGTGTGTGCAAAAGTGCTTTTTTCCCCTAAGACCTTTTTCTTCTTCCACATATTTCCCTCTAGAGGTTAAAGTATGTGAGTTTTAGGGGCCTTCTCCTTAGAAATCCTAACAGGTTTTTCTTTTCCCATTTGTTCTGTAGCAGCTCTGTGGATGGGTTCTTGGTGGAACAGAGGGTAAGGAGAGAGGTGAGTGAAGGGCTTAACTAGAGGGCTGGGGAGATAGCCCAGTGGGTAACGTCCTTGTCCAGACACAAGTGGGAGAACCTGAGTTTGGACCCCATTACCCCCATAAAAGAAGTGAAAAATTGGGCGTGGTAGTGCATGTCTGTAACTCCTGTGATGGATGGGGGTGCCAAGACAGATCTTGGGAACTCACTGACCAGCTAGTCCAACAGAAATGGTGAGATCCGGGATTCGTTGAGAAACCCTGTCTCAAAGGACAAGAGACTGACAGTGGAAGACACGCAAAGGTGACCTCAGGTCTTCACTTGCGTATGCACAGTGAGCACAGCTGTGTACACACACACACACACACACACACACACACACACACACACCCAGCTTGGCTGTCTCTTGTGAAAGCTGCATGGGGTAGACATTTGTCCACTCCCTGCTAGTCTTTGAGGGGACATGTTAAATTGCTCAGTAGGATTTTAGCTTTATTTTAATGCTGTATCTTTGCTGGTCCTTCTGAGCATCTCCACAGCCATAGGCACCTCCTGCAAGCAGAAGATGGGGGGGAGGCAGTGGCGTAAGTCCATCCTAACAGTTGAATAGTGGGTCTGACTTGGTTGAGGACTTGGACGATTGCAAGTCTCCTCCTGTACCTAGATACTGTTCATATCTTTGGACAAAGCTTAAGACGGGGGTCCTGAAAAGACTCCAGCATGTGGAACTCACCGGGGACATTTCCCCCTGCAAAGCACACGTGGTTCAATGTGGGCACAAGGCGAGTTCAGGTGGACGCAGGGGAGATAACTGGAGCCACGGCCCCCTCCTCGTCACGGCTCCTTCCACCAAGAGCACAGTGACCGATCCCCCTCTGGGGAGCGTGTGTCCTTGAGTTAATAAACAGCACTGGGGTGCTACATGGGGCACCGAGGTGACAGGCAGGGGGCTAAACAGATTAGCCCAGGAAAGTGTATCATGTGAGTCTCCTGAGGTCTGTAGCACAAGTCACGCGAGCCACAGGGGCACCTTGTCTTGTGCTCAGAATATTCTCAGAAGGGGGGGTACTTCATCACGTGAACCTTTTTGAAGCACAGAGACCTGGTCTCCCCCAGAGGGAGGGCAGGATTTGCCTGCTTGGTGGAGGTTTGTAGGCTGAACAAGCAGATGGCATAGCAGTCAGAGCTTTGGGCCCAGGCTGTTCCTGGGTGGAGATCCTGGTCTTTGTACCCTTGAAGGGGGAGGGGTGCTTGGAGTCCTGGAGATGAGAGATTTCTTGCTGCACAATTCCAACTGTGCAGAAAAGAGGGTGATTGTGTACTGCAGAAGCAAGCAAAGGGGTGTCTGCAGGGAAGCTGGTCAGGTAAGGATTTGGGGGTCACATGGTTCCCCCTGTGAGGTCCTCACTGAGGAGTGACAGGCACGGGGGGGGGGGGAGAAGCCACCTCGAGTGGGCAGAGGGCAGCCCGTTCAGAGCTGAGCAGGACCCGCGCTTCCGCCCCGACATGCATACATGCCAATTATGCTGTTAGAAGGGTCACAGCTAATGCAGTTCCTCCACGGCTTGAGGCACCCAGAAAGGCCTGTGGGCTGGTCCTGTGCTTTCTCCCTGTGCTCAACTTTGAAGCCTCATCTTTCAGAAATTGCACTCGTTGTCTTTCTTCAATGCTATGATGTTCCTGCAAGGCTGTGGCTTAGAAGGTGTACCCTCCGTGGGGTGGGGGATGAGGGGGTCTGCACATTCTTTGGAGGCCCTGTAGAATCAGTGTCTCCCACTGAGATACAAGTTTTTCAGGCTAGCAGCTTCTGTGATAGAAGTAGCGGGTGGGCGCTGTGCTCGCGGTGCGCTGGAGGACACCCCCTCCTGGGAGCTTCTTATTTGCTTCCGTAGATTTTGGCTTACTTTAGGAGAGGTGACACACCGAATATCCGTTTCCCTGCTTAACCTTCTTAAATCTTTATGGTGAGCCATGACGTCATGGTTGAGGCACAGTGACAGCTCAGTGGCCAAATGACTTTCCCGAGAGCACGAGGCTCATTGGAGGGGATGGCGCAAGATCTAGAGATATTGTTGCCAGACTCCCAAACCCGTGCACTTCCCTCTAACCCAGAATCTGTTCGATTGTCTATTTCATTGTTGTCTTCAAGATTTTTTACTTGCAAGCCAGCAAAAGTTGGCAATTGCCTTGGAAGATTCTGTCTGCTGAGCCCATGCGAAGAGCCGCCTTTCTCCTTCACAAAGGCTATTCTTGTCCCCTTCCCCCAACTTGTATTTGATCTCATTTTTTTTTCAAGAGGTGGCAAACATTCTAGATGTCGAGTACTGGCATACCTTGGAGAGATGGCAGGTTGGGTCACACCCATGAATGACATGAGGTTTTTTTTTTTCATTTCCCAATGCATGTGAAAGTTATATTGACACTGTGCTGCAGTTTAAGTGTGCAACAGTATCATGTCTAAGAAAGTACATGCTTCTTGTAAAAAATATTTCATTGTTGACCTAGGGAGATGGCTAAGTGGTTAACGCCTCTGCCTCACAGGTAAAAAGACCTGAGATCAGATCCCCAGATCCAAGATAAACATGCTGGGCAGAAATGGCGGCGGCCTGTAATTCTGGCCCTGAAAGGCAGAACCTGGGAAACCCCAGAGCAAAGCAATGTCCGCCTTGGGCCTCCATAGACACGCGCACTCAAGCGCCCTCTGGTATTCACACATGCAAAAAAAATGTGTTAAGAAACCACTAATGATTATCTGAGCTGTTAGAAAAGTGATGCCGGTGGGCTTCCATGAGTGGGCGTGCCACAAACCTTGGATTTATAGCAAGTACAACATCCCAAGTGCAACGAAGTGGTGCACACTAAGATGAGGTCCTTGCGTTGTGAAAGTCTGTTGTTGGGTAACTTGGCCTTGTTCCTTTGTGGACCGCCACAAGCGTCCGGCTCTGTGTTGGTCCTGTTCTTCCGCTTATCTGGGCAGCTCTTTAGAACCCAGGTCTCGGCGTTGTCAAGGATGTTGTCCGTGGTCCCAGTCCTCACGGCTCACTACAGGTCACAAACAGTGGGCCGCTTGAACACAGGGGTTCATAACGAATCAACCGAGCTTTAGCTTCCAGACGAGAAACTGAACTCTGGCTAGTTTTGGCTCAAAGTCTGTGTTGGAGACCAAGAAGTGAGGGGCGTTCTGGCCATAAGATGGGCAGGTGGAATTACAAGGCATTCAGGCGACAGGGCAGGATGGAATATTTCTCTTCATTTTGTCACGAATCCTCTGTGAGCTGTTGAGCAAGTCACCCTCGATGTCATTCTCCATACTGGGATAGTGGCACTAGCAAGCTGCAGAATCGTGACCATCAAGGGAAACCTGAAATGTGAAAGAGTCTGGGGTCTGTAGAAGATGTCTCAGCAGAACAGGTCACCCCACAATGGTTTTTGTCAGCTTTGATGGCTATTTTGTAAATTCATTATTGTGTGTCTGTATGATGTGTGAGTGTGGGTGCTTATGTCATAGTGCACCTGTGGATGCTGAGAACAGCTTTGTGGAGTCAGTTCTCCTCTCCTTTATGTGAGCTGCTGGGATCGAACTCGGGTCACCAGCAAGCGCTGTAACCTATTGAGTCCTCTCATTGGCCCCATGATTCTTTTGCTTATTTCCAAACAGTATTATCTCTAGGGTTATGTGGCTCTGCCAAAGTGGAGCTCTGGAGGTGCTGACCATGGCATGGAATACAAGGCCTGTGGTTTAGGTCTGAGCGGTCAGGTTTCCAGGATGCAGTTAAGTGGTGGAGCTGTTGCTTGGTGTGAGTCAGGCCCTGGATTCAATCCCTAGTACTGAAAAAAAACGGACTGTCCAGGTTTCCCCTGGGCAAGGACAATGGAGAGAACAGTACCAATTAATTATGTTCTAAAGTGTGGGGGATAGGATGGGAAGGAAGCAGAATCTTCATTAGAAAATAATAAGCCTTGATTAGTCTTAATAGAATATTGTTAGTCTTGATAGAATGCTAAGTAGGGCCGTGACTGGTGATGGACATTAATGACCCCAGTCTTCAGAGCCTGAGGCAGGTGGATCTTGAGTTGAAGGCCTACCTGGGCTTGATTTATTTATTTTTCTAAACATTTTCATTTAGTTATTTTTGCTTGTGTGTGTGTGTGTGTGTGTGTGTGTTTGTGTGTGCATCATGTATGAGTGTGTACCTGTGTAGGTTGACATCCAGTGTCTTTCTCAATCACTCTTGACCTTTCCTTTTGAGACTCTGGCTGAACTTGGAGCCCAGAGCCCAACCAATTAGGATAAATTGGCTGTTTAGCAAGTCCCAGGTTTCTCTTGTCTCTGCCTTCCCAGCCTGGGCACTTTAGGTTTGTGCCCCTGTGCCTGGGCTGTTACGTGGGCGCTGGGGCCCTGAACTCAGGTGCTCATGTTTGCAGGGCAGACACTTAAGTGACTAAGTCCCCTCCCAGCCCCTTTTGACCAAGCAGATGTCGGGTGTTGTGCAGGTGGGGCAAGTTGGCTGCCCCTTTGATAACAGATCTTGACTTCTTCTGACAGTGGGCTTTGCAGGAACCTTGAGTGGGGCTGATTTAAACCTGTGGGCTTCATAGTTGCGTTTCTGCAGCGGAATCCTTGTCTAACATTTCATAGCGAAAGCCTACTCCAGAACAAAAATGCTTTCATATATATGCCTTCATAGAGTGAGTCAGCAAAAGCAGCGAGTCTGTTCACATAAACACTGCTTGAAATGGAGGCTAATGACAGGCTACAGTCTAACATAGGTCCTTGTGACCGATGTATTCCTTAGTGTGGCTTTGTGAATTTACTTACGTGTAGTACTCTGTACAGCAGCAGAAAGGACAAGAGAGACTTTCCTGAGTCGGAAGGCGAACACTGACTCCAAGAAGCTGGGCTTCAGCCTCTACATTTGCATTGTTGCATGCATGCATGTGCACACATACACACACACACTCATAGACACACACACAAACAGCATACATACATATATACGCACACACATGCACACTTACACAAGCACACATGCACACACTCATAGCTACAGTCACATGCAAGCACATACAAATCCATATACAAACATATGCACATACAAGGAGCACAAACACAAACATACACACAAACACACACATACATACATATACAAACACACATATGTGCACAAACCCATAAACACACACAAACACATATATGCATACACGCGAAATTTCTAAGAGTGAAACCCTTTCTGAACTAAGAGTTATTTAAACAAATCTTTCCATGAAGGTCTCACAGAAAAGAAAAAAACAAATTTACTCATCTTGCCCCGTGTTCATGTCTGAGGCCCTTGTAATAAATCAAAAGCTTAAGTTTATTTCATATAAATAAATGGTAGAATTTATCATGTTAACAGAATATAAGTACATGACATGGGGCCCTTCAGAATTGAAGACCTGAAGACACAGGGAAAGGTGTGTGTTAACTGTGGACTAATATGGTTGGATGCGAGGCATGATCTATTGGCAATGAACTTGGGAACTAAGCAAGGCCTTTTCAGAGTTTCCTGCGTCTGGTGTCTTCAGCAACAAGAGTGATTCTTTCTCCAGGTGTGGGATGAGGCCATGTCTCAGATGGGGATCTTACACCCAGCTTCAGGGAGGAAAGGCCGGGGAGGCTGAGACATGCCAAGAGGCCCGACTTGTGGGTATCATGTCCCCATTCTTATCCCACCATCAGTCCATCTTCCCTTTGGAGGTTCTGTGGGTTTGGAGTCTTCTTCCCTGGAGGAGTTGAAAAGGGCCCAGCGCACCCGCTCTGAGCTGCCGTCATAACTGGGTCCAGGTGTTCTCTGCACACACTCAGTGCTTGTGCGCCTACAGGTAGATCAACAGATCTGCGAGAACCCTCTGGGGAAGACGCATTACTTCCCATTCTGGCGCGGCTCACTTCTGTGTCCACACGTCACTTTGGTGGCCACAGGGAGCCCCTCTTCCAAGGGCTTTGTCCAGGAGGGTATGAGGTAGGGCACCCTTAGGACATCCAGGCAGGCAAAGGAAGGAGAAGCAAGATCCCCAAATCAGTCTCAGCTCTGCCTGTGCAGATTCCAATCTTTTAAGCCTACCTACATACCTGCACTGGCAATCGCTTTGCATTTTAATGACAAATCAAGTACGCTAACTTGCATTTGAAACGAAAGTGCCTTAAATGTCTCTGGCTGTCAGAATGAGATGTTAGGAGCTTGATGAAAAGCGAACAAAGAAGACAAAGTATGAAGCCTGGATACAGTGCAAAATGAAATAAAACCTTGTATGGCCTGTCAGGGATGTCAGTTGATATTCATATCTGAAGCACATTATAGCATTACTTTGCAGCTCATAGCTTACTCATCTGTCTTTTTTAATTCATCACATCGGAGCCCACATCTTTTAAGTCTCGTGTGTCAACAATGGGAGAAATCTGTTAATTGACAAATGAGTGTCACAAATGTGAATTGGTGCCTTTACATCAGCGGCAGGTGTAGTCTCTTTTGTTTTTTTGTTGGATCTATTATTGGCATAAGCCCGTGTAAGACATCTGTCTTTGTCGGAATGAGAAATGACAGGCCTTCTTGGCTGTCATTGTCTTAGCGCGTGCTCATTCTGTGAGATACTGTATAAAGATAAAATGTCAGTTAAAAGAATATGAGAAACTAGCTGGAGGAAGTCCTTAAATTACTCAGAGAGGGGATCCGGGAATTGGGGCTGGAATTGAAATCCAAGCGCTTCACTTTGCATCTCTCACACCTATTTAAAAATAATATTTCCCCAAGTAGCAGGATGAGGTGATCAAGCATTTAAGACCCGTTACGTCGTACTGGTATAATTAGCTTTATAAAGTGGGGAGGAAAATCTGCCTTTGCAAGATAGAAATTTATTTATTATAAGGTCATCTCTCCGCCAGGCATAGAATTGTCTCAATAAAAACACTCCAGGTAGGATTCTGGGCATTGATTTGCATGCATTTTGAGATATTGAAATTGCTCCCCTCCAATTTCTTTTTCGGTTATCTTCCTATCTCAGGCTGATGAGAGGGTATAATGAAATAAAAAGCAGCAGTTGTAGAGCAATGAGACAATTAGTGGGGAGGAAACTGTTTGTGTCGCTGTGTTGCCGCGGAGCTCCTGGTGGGCTTGGAGATGCGCTGGGGCCTGTGTATGGAGGTTGTGCAGACGGATCGACTTGACTGCTGGCAGGAGGGGGTTGTGAATGTGGTGGTGGTGGATGGTCAGTTGTGAACCCTCCTTTCCCCAGCCCAGCATAGACATGAGAGGTGATCTCAGTGGGGTCTGTCTGTGCTGTTCAGAGAATGGCTGGCCAGACGGAAGCGTGTTCTCACGGCCCGGGGCTGCCTGGCTCGTGGACCACCTGGACTTGGGTTGGAGGCTGAGCGCGTCCCACCAGCTGTGGCTCGGCAGACCCAACTGAAGCCTCAGCATTCGGTTCAGTCCTTTCCACAGGCCGCTGCAGGGTTCTGAGAAGAGGGCCAGTCTCGGGGTGTCTCTGTGGCTAGGATGCACGAAGCTGTTCTGCGGAGGCTGAGGCGGGAACGTGATCCTGTGCTGTGGGGACCGGGCACGCGCTGACCCAGGATTGGTTTGGCTTGTGTACGTGCCAGGGGCGCGGCCAGGATGCAGCGAGCCCGCACGTGCACTCGTAAGCACACTTGGGTGCTGTGTGTTTAGGGCCAGAATCAAACCTGGGGGAGACAGAAGCAGGAGGAGGGAAGGGGTCTACCTAGAGGAGCAACAGCTGCTGCTCCTGTCACCGGACGGATGGATGCACTTGGGAAAAGGAAGGCCCGGGGGTCCGCTGATGGGGCTCGCAGGAAGTCCTCTGGTGCCTTTGGAAAGCATCCAGGATGCCCGGGTTCCTCTTGGTGCAGTGCGGTAGCAGACCACTGCAGTGCCGGGCGCACATGCGCAAGTGGGGCCCCAGGACCAGGCGTGCCCCGCCCTTCCGTCCCTTGCTTTCCATTTCCACCAGCCATGACTCCCAGAGAACAAAGCCACCGCTTTTCTTTTTTACACGCACTCATAATGAACTAGTGAGTAATTGGGAGGGTGAAGCTGGAATTTTTTTGGGGGGAAACTCCGGAAAGCCAACTCGTCCCCCTCTCTACTTTTCCCTCCCTCCCCTGGGCCATCTCCGCCCACCTTTGAAATTCTGTGTACCGTAGATCTTTTCCTGGCTGACCCTTAAATGTTCCATTCTGGAGGAAATCTTGTTTTTATTTATTTATTTTGTTAAAGAGAAAACAAGGGTCACCTGATGGAGCGAGGCAAGGTGGAGAGAGAGGAAGAGAAACAGCCTGTCTGAAAAAAGTAACTTAAGTTGTACCAGACACTTGGCTCATTGCACACTGGACTGTTTTTGTCAAGGAGAGAGGAGGAACTCTCTGCTGTGTTGAAAGATGCATGCATGCGTTCAGGGGTCCTCTCATGTGTTCTTGCATGAGTCTCCTGGTCACCTTCTAAAAATGGGCAAGGCATGCATGTCGGTGCTGTGTTTCACCACACACACACACACACACACACTTGTGGGTGCAGATGCAGGCCAGACCTGTGTGCAGACGTCCTTTTGGTGGCATGCTGCGTGTACCTAAGAGCACTGTTTTATGTGCCCCCTTTTGGTTTTTCATTGCAGGCTGTCACAGAGAGCCTGAGACAGACGGAAATTTATTGGGTAGTGTTTAGAAACATGTCGGTGGTAACGACTGCAGCTCTGATTTCAATTAACACCCACTAAATTCAGACGGAATGCAGCACATTTGTAAACCTGTTGAATGCACTTGGCATCATCTTGCAAAAAAATTTGAAGTGGCTGTGACTTTAAAAACAATGCTGAGTGGGGCTTCTGTCGCTGGGTAGTAGCTGTGACTCCTCTGCGAAATGTAGAGACTCTCCGTTTGGGTTTTCATAAAATGACCTTTGTGTTTAGGAGAACACAGGTAAAGATTTAGCATCCAGCCTGGCCTAGTGAAATAATATTTTTTGAGTTCCCAATTCACCATTCTTCATGCTTACGTAGCATACACTTACTTAGCGTCCTTTTGGGGGTGCTATTTGGGTGAAAACAGTTGGGGAGTCTCGTTTCTGGTCAAGGCACTAAAAGATTAGCCGCGGGCGTTGCCCATCTCCTGGGCTGCAGAACTGGGCCAGCTGACAGCGGATCTGTTTTGAATCGGAGTCAGATTAAAGTGAGTGAAAATCACTTAGGGGCCGAGGGCTTGAAAGGTCACACGTGTAATGAATTGTGGGGTGCTCGCCCGGCTTCCCAGGCGGGAACCGTAAGCAATTATTAAATGCCATTGTAAGTCAGGAAGGGTTGGTTGATGGTGACTTTGAAGCAATCCAGAAGCCAATCTGGGGGATCGCAAGGAGTAGTAGTAATGAGGCCTTGAATCCGACAGGACGTGGGAGGCTTTGGATTTTTTTTGAGGGGGGGAGTGCTTTTTTATTCTCTCATCTTCAGTCTGCATTGATGGAAGATGGGGTGCCATGGGAGACTCAACAGCTCTCTTTCCCCTTTGCCGCGGTGAGCCCCAGCCCCGGGCTGCTATGAGCGATCGCAGCTAATGTGCCTTTGTCAACCACAGCGTCTTCATCCGCCCACGCCACCTCCAGCTGCCCCAGTCGGCAAGCTGGGCAGCTCCCAGGGGTTGATGAAGGTCTGTCGCTCTTTTCTTGCCAGGCGAGGGTTGGGGTAGCCATGGGGTAGCCATGTCTCCTCTCTCCCTGCTGTTTTCCAGCTCAGGAGTGTCTGGCGCCCTGGGAAGCATCCAGAAAGGAGTACTCCACAGAATGATGCTTAGCACTTTGAAACCATGTTCTACCCCCCCACTTCCCCACAAGAGTCTCCTCTTTTAGTCTGAGAAACCTTGATATAAATCTCTAAAAAAGCAGGAAACCCATCAAACCCCAAACTAAACTGAACGATTCCCTTTAGTGGAAGGTTTGGTGTTTTTTTTTTTTTTTTTTTTTTTTAATTTCAATGACAGGATCAGTTTACTTATCAGTTCCTAAGTATTTGGTGTGTTCCAGGTGTGTGTGTGTGTGTGTGTGTGTGTGTGTGTGTGTGTGTGTGTGTGTGTAAAATCATGAGCCAGCCCGGAAGGTAAGGAAGGCTTCCTGGAGCAGGTGTGTTGCACAGACAACTGTGGAAACAGCAACAGGCTGGGCCATTTGGAGGCTGAGGCCGACAGTCCAGAAAGCATGAACGCTCGCAGGGAAAGGTGAGAAGTCAGGAGCAAAGGCGAGGCTTGTCTTGCTGGATGACTTCTCTTCTTTCCTTCTTGTTCTTTCTTTTCTTCTCTCAGTCACTCATACATTCGCCATTTTATTTTATTTTATTTTATTTTATTTTTTGTTTCCTGAGAAGGGTTGGCATTTCTACCTGTGAGTGAGTGAATGGTAGCCCTATGCAGAAGTCAAGATTCCCTTCCTATTGTGTGTTGTTGTTTTGCTTGTGTTTTATGTGCATGTAAGCATGTATGATGTGTGTCATGTATACATGTGTGCTAGCTAGCTTGCCCTGAGGATTCTCTATCTTTGCCTTTTAAATTGGGATTACAGGTGATTGCCACATCTGCCTGGCTTTTATGTGGGTTCTGGGGAGGAGAATTTGTGTCTTCATGCTTGCAGGGAAAAAGCCTTATCTACTCAAAACCATATCCCCAGACCCACACCACCACCACCTCTACCACTACTTCTCCTTTTCTTTCCTATTGTAATATTTTTTCTTTGACATTTTCATACATGAAAACAATGGATTTTTTCATTTTTTACCCTTTACTACCTGATCCCATTCTGCCTCCTTTTTCCCATTGTAAATCTTCTACTTCCCAACATGTTTCCCTCCTACTTTCTTGTCTTTTTGCATGTGTGCAACTACTAAGCTTCATTTGGGTTGCTGAACTGGTATGTAACTGGTGCTTGTTGAAGTATGGAGGATACATCAGTGGGTGTATCACTAAGGAAAATAACTCTTCTTCCTCCTTATACAACATTAATCCTCTAGTCTCTCATCTCTTAGGGAGGTACGGTGTCTCTTGAGATCTTGTCTCTTCCGTTGTGAAATGTTGACAAGCCAAATCCTGTGCAGGTCTTGTGGAAATACACAAATAGCTGCTATGAGTTCATGGATACCTTGTCATGTGTAGAATATACTGTCTGCCAACCTCTCCTCACCTTCAAGCTCTTACATGCTTAGCACCCCCAATATATCTGCAATGTTCTCCAAGTCTTGGTGTGGAGTAATTTAGATGTCCTGCTTAGAACCAAACAGTCTACAGTTATTTATTATTTGTACACTTGCCAGTTGTGATTCCCTGTATTAAACACCTCTCATTGCAAAAGGGAGTTCTAAGTCAGGCACTGAGAACTTCTTTAGTCTATGAGTATAATGACAAATGTTTAAAGGGCAGTTTAATATCATATCCTTATAGCTAAACATTAGTAGCTTATTCTCTCTGCCCCCAGACCTGTGGTTTCCCCATCTGCTGGTTCTTTGCCTGGTTTGCAATACCAGGAGTGTGTTTCTGGCTGCAGAGTAAGTCTCAAATCCAATCAGAAAGTAGTTGGTTACTGCCATAACATTCATGCCACTATCACATCAAGGGTGGATCACCTCTTCTTGTCAGGCGATTGTTGTACAGAATTCACAACAGTAACTTCTGGTCCTGTGGAAGGTAGCCTTCGGAGCAATTCTAGCTCCTCTCCCCATGATCTGTGATGAAACCCACTTGTTGCAACTGAGTATTTCCTTTAAGAAACTGATTTTGTTATAAACTTATCAATGAGGGCAGAGATCTTGATTCTGTTTGGACTGATGTTTGAGGTCTTTGTACATGAATTTTTTTAACTTTCCAATAAAACTCAAATTTGCAAGTTCTTCACCTGCCCCCCCCATTCCCTAGTACCGTGCTACCCTTTTTCTCCTCTCCTCCCCTTCTAAGGTACTTCTTACTTATTCATGCTTAGTACAGATTACTGACAGTAATAATCTCCAAGGAGTAGTTGTTTCCATCTTCTGGTGATTAGTCCTGGTATAGATGCTGAAATATCAGGCATCTTGGACCTGGCAGGAAGATTTGTCTCAAAGGAACTGGTACTTAGAGGCATTCCTTGTAGCTCAAGGCCTTCACATAGATGTTTGTCCCTCTTTCTTACGTGTGACTTCCTTTGCTTTCAGTCGTCTATTGTTACCTGGGCTCTTTTGGGATTTTTGATGGTAGGGAGTAGGGAAGAGCCTTGACTTTGGGGTCAAGAATATAAAAAGAAGGACCATTGGGAAACCAGGGCTGATTCTGTTTTTCTTACTACTACTGCGTGTTGGGGTCATGGCATGTTGGGGACAGTCTCTGCCCATACAACTGTTTCCAGAAGGAATTTTGCATCATAGAATTGCTTCAAGAGGGACACACAGTATGACCAGATACCTCAGTCAGGCATCACTTGCCCTTGCCAGCGGCCCCTACAAGTTCTTGTGGGTTAGAGCAGTTGCTTCTGGTTTTCCTTTTCCTTTTGTGGAAGGGGAAGATGGTGATTTCTTTTTGGTCCAGTGAACTCAGAATGAAAGGAACCTCTTTTTTTCTTTTATTGCCCCATTTGGTAGGTTTTCACAGAAGGCCTTAGGGGGAATTCTGGGTCTAGGATTTAGAGGGGGTAGGGTACGAAGAATGAATGCCAAGCCCCAAAGTGGGTAGCGTGGGGTGGGTATGTAAAGACCTGTCTGCATTATTGGTCTGTGGCTCCCATCCAGCCTGTGGCCTCTCTCACACAAAGCCTTCGTTCTGATTAATGGCATCCCTGTCTTGGAGGCATGGGTTGTATTAGACCTTGTTTAAAAGTGCTTGCTATACATCCTCTTCCCCTGGAAAGGCACCAAAATAGGATGAAGGTGGGGGGGGGGTGAGAGAAAGAGCCTGCATTTGGACAGGGCAGAAAGGAAGGCTTTTTTTTTCTTCCGTAAGTGCTTTCTGTGACTCTCTGTAGTCTTCCAAGCTTTATCTCCTATGGGAGAGTGAGGGGGAAAGTGAAGACAGACGTCCTGGGAAAGAAAACCAGTTTCTCTGCCAAAGCTGGGACATGGCGGTGGTTCTCTTGGCTCTTTAGACACTCCAAGAAATCTGCTGACATTTTAAAGGGAGAGAGAGGGGGGAGAGAGAGAGAGAGAGAGAGAGAGAGAGAGAGAGAGAGAGAGAGACAGAGAGATGATTTATGATGACATCACATGTTGCCCAAGCAGATCCTGTGAGAGGAAAATGGCTTTTATAGAGAGTGTGTTGCAATAAAGCAGCGGGTCACTAGGGGAGCATCCATCGATTGAAATGCCTGGAGTTATTTGCCTGAACTCTCTTCCCGCCTCAACCAGAGGCCTTGGCTACTTCCGGGGCCTTGCTGCAAAGAGCCAAAGGGGTTAGGAGCTGTAGCCCAGCCTGAACCTAGAGCCCAGGCTGCCGTCTCGCTTTCCTCCACTCACCCTCCTTCCAGGGACTCCGATTATATCCGGTGTTGCTCTTAGCCTCTGCCACATGCTTCTAGAGACATTCAGGAAGAAGGACCTATCTGGGTGTCCCGTAGAGACTGGGGTGGACAGGCAATTGCGTGGTTATGGCAGGATGGTGCCTCTCTTTCCTGTGGCCCGTGAGGCTCAGAGTTTACTTGTGCCCAGCAGGGAGCCCACGTCATGTTCCCTTGCAGCCACCGTGTCCCCAGAGTGTATGAGGTTGGGAGTCTTTCTCCAGGGGCGGGGGGGGGGTGGCTAGGCTGTCTTTGGACTTCGCGTCTGGAGGCTCAGGTCAGGCCCTGCCAAGCCAGTCCACACCCTGGAAGGACCCACTCCACATGGGCTGCAGGATTGGGGGCTCCAGAGGCTTAACTCCCCCCCCCCACTTTGAGCAGGGAGGTTGGTGTACAGCTTGGCAAGATGGTCTGGTCTTGTCCATGTTCTCTAGACCCTGGGTGCCGCCTCCTCACCATTTCCACACCTAGGGTAGTTTCGGTCTCAGGAGTAGGGGTGCTTGTGGCTGCTGGAGCTTAGTTTTGCCTTGAGTTCTAGGGGTGCACCAGAAAACAAGCCGGGGCCACTGCCTTCCAGAGGCTGTCCCTCAGGGTTCAAGCTCAGATTTTATTGTATTTTTTTCTTTTGGAGACATACAGAGATATGGGTGTGTCATGTTTTATCCTGTTGGGGGGGGCAGGGAGTTGATCTTCAGATATGAAGCAACTCCTTGAGGTCAGTTTTATTGCCTCTCCCCCACTTACAGGGAAACAGAGATAAACCACGCCTAAGGCCTCACGGTGTCCACCTCGCAGAGTCAGTATGAGAACTTGGTTTGTGGGAATCTGCGTTCCCTCTACCAAACCCAGCTCTTACTGAGCTAATGGTCCGCATATTGCTTTGAGTTCTGCTATTTTTCACTGAACATGTCAAAAGCATTTTTCTGTGTTTCTATAGCATCCACAATAATCTTTTTAAATGACTACATGATTTTTCTCTCCGTGCTGATGTACTCTAATGTAAACCAGTCCCCGAAACAGTGAATGTTTATTTCTAATTTCTTTGATGTTGGAAATGGAGTGGAGCATTCTAAGACCCCCTCATTCCACTCCCATGTCTCCCAAAAGAAGTAATTAGCCCAGCACAGATGTTGCCCTGTGGGGGTCTCCAAGTTGTTTGGGGGGTTCCCTATGTCAGGGAAAGCTCATGGGGGGGGGTCCTGTGGCCCAAAACAGCCATCTTGATTGGCTCCGTCAGAGCCGTGATTCTGCTGCTGCAGGAAGAGCCAAGGTGCTTCCATTTGCTTGTCCAGCGTATTCCCTGGGCCCGAGTCTGTTCTCGTGTCTGGAATGTTCTCGTTTTCCACAGGTCCTCCGACTCGTTTCTGTCAACTCCTTCTCAGCCTCCGAGGCTCAGTGCACATCTCACATGTCCAACTCTGTCAGTGTTAATGGGTCCTTCTTGGATCACACTGCCTGGAGCTCCTCACCACTTCACTTGATACCAGCGTACATGTTGATGGGGTTTTTTGCTGTCCGAGATTGAGCAAGAAAGAAGTGAGGGGTTGACCACGGTGCCTTCATCACATTCTAGGCTGTTTCCCACTCTCGTCTTGATTAATTCTCCTAAGGACCCTTCATGGTGGGATTTCGTATCCTCCCTTTTTAGCGAAAATGGGGTGCCAGCACTCCCAAGTGGCAGAGCCCATTTCTTGGACTTTCAGTCTGTTCCCTTCAGTGGGCAGTACAAGCAAGAGACAGAGTAGGTACTCATTAAACGCTCGTCGTGTTGTGCTGTTGAGTGGTTTCCTTCGCGGGGGGGGGTGGGGGGGAGATGGGGGGGTGGGGGGGAGAATTCCTCCTGTCCCCTGCTGAATCAGAAAGGAAAAATGTAGTCAGCCCTGCATGCGACGTGTGCTTTTCATTTCAAGCGCTGATCTCTGCAGTTTAGCGGGGTGGTGGGGGGGGCGGGGTTAGGCATTGACAAGAGGTGGAGAGGAAGAGAAACATCTTGAAGCCGCCTTCTGCTCGGAGCTAGAGCAAAACCCCACATCTGTTTCTTGTCTTCATCCTCCAGTTTCCCTTTCTCTCGGAGGCCCTAGCTGCAGGCGGCCAGGTCTGAGAATGGGGGATCGGGGCTCTGCAATCCAGGCCCAGGGGCTTGGCTGTGAGGTGGACCTTTGGTTTTGGGGATCAGGTCAGTTTGATCTATGTAAACTCAAGTTTTACATCCCCCTTCTTTCTAGACCAAGACAGCTGTTGGACCACGAGGCTTCTATGGAAAGCTTCTGGAAGTTACGAGGATCTTCTTGCGGGCTACCGCCCACGTCTTGGCAGAGAGCCGAGACTAAATGTAAAGGACAGGGGGACCAATCAGAAGTGTGGACAGAAGTCGTAGCGAAGCTGGAGCTACTCTGCAGAGACCAGCGTCACACGTAGCGATAGATGAGAAGCCACACGTGCTGCGTGGTGGCAGAGGGGCGGCTGGCAAATAAAGGGCTAACGGGGAGATGGACATTCTCCAAGGAGATGGTGATGAGTGTTACATAGATAAGTGCCCGACAATGCCAGGGCTCTCTTGGGTTCAGAACTTCTCAGCGTCACATGCTGATCCCTCAATCACATCACTAGGTGCGCTTGTGCTAGAGCTGGTGTTGGGAGTGTACTGGTTGCATGGCTGAGTGGGGCCCAGGGCCCAGGCAGACTCCTTGGGTTCACGTCTCAGCTTCATGGCCGTCTCTTGCGGTGAGGTTGGGAACACTTAGTTTCCTCTTCTGTCGAGTGTTGGCTCAGCATTAAATGAGGAGCTGTTTGTAGGCTGCCCAAGTTGTGCCTGGTTTAGGGTCACCAATCAGCATGTGCTATTGGCTGCTGTTCGTGTTGTCATCATCCTGGTTGTCATGGTTACCAGTGACCATGGACCAATCTCTAGAGTACTTGACCTCTGCATCCCACCGGTGTCACATCACCTGGGGATGGGTTGGAAATTCAGATTCTTGGGTTCTAACCATGTTTCCCACTCAGTAGGTTTGGGTTGGGGACCACGAGTCCCTAGGCACGTGACACTTGTGTTCCATGTAATTCAGTTACTTCTGCTATCCACTGCACTACCATCTTTCTGAATGGCTGGATGATTCCTTAACCCAGAATCTTCTGAAATCAAGGATGCAGGGAAAGTCGATGGCCAGATGACATTTCACATGGAGGAAGCAGAGCTGCAGTTCTTCTTGGTCGGTTGGTGGTCTTGCTTGGTTGAACGCACGTCTTAGTCTATCTGAGCTGCTATCACAAAAATGACACAGTCAAGGTGGCTTGTAAATTTATTTCTCACTAATCGGGAAATTGAGGAGTCTTAAAATCAAGGCAATGTGGGTTCTTTGATTGTAATGGACCCTTCACAGTTCTTGATGTACTTTGTCTTTGTCAGTCACAGACACCATTAAACAACCCCCCCCCCAACTGAGCCAGTAGTTTCTGAATTCATTAGCTCATGCTCAAGAAGAGTAAGGAAACACAGACGAGGAAAAGGTAGAGTGAATGCAGATTAAAATAAAGTAAGAAAAACTCCATATGGGAGGGGTTCCCAGGGATGCGTAGGGCAGTTATGAGATGGAGACGGAGGAAAGCTTTATTGGGATTGGTCACCTTTGAGCACATGGTGGGTCAAAGCAGTAAAGAGTCCATACTTGTACGAACCAACTGGAAAGGTGATCTAGTCATGGAGTGGTCAGGTGTGACCAGCTCATGCTCTGCCGTGGACCCCTTGTGCTGACTTCCTGCGGGAAGCTAGCCCTTGTCTCAGCGGTGCCAGCGGACCATGTCTGCTGAAGGCTCATTTCTTCTTGGGTGGCTGCCATGGTCACATGGTGAAGGGGCGAGGGGCCTTGGCTCCTTTCTTCCATGAGGTTGAACTGATGGGTCAATACTAGGGGGAAGAGGGTTCGAACATAGGAATGTTCAGGGTAGAGACAAAAGTGTTAGAACTATAGTGGGGGCTGCATTTTGTCTGTAAGATGCCGATAAATTCACAAAGAACTTAGGAGAGCAAGGGAGTTTTATTCTTGCTTGCAGTTTTCTGTTACAGCCCATAGTCCAGTTTAGCAGGAGAGTCTGTACCAACATAAGGAGTCAAGGGAACTAACTAACTGGCTGCACTGTCTCCACAGGCTTGCTGAGAGAGGGGCAAACCTCTCTTGCCCAACTGTGAGGCTGCAATGTGCTCAAGTATGCCAACATATTGAACTAGCTCCCTCCATCTCGTCACTTGCCCAGAGAAGGGTCCCACCCAGCCTAAGTCTTTCCACATCACCCAGATACTTTCCTGCTGGCTTGCTCAGCGTTTGCCTTAACTACCAATTCTTCACCGATGTGCCCAAATCTCAGCCTTCAATTTTCACATCGGTCCTCACATCTCCAGCTAGCACAGTGGGGCAGATCAAACTTGTGACTATAGCAGAGCATTTATTTGCCTTGCAAACTTGGCATAGAGGCAAAAGGTAGTCAGAGGAAGACATATCCGGGGTCGGGTCTTCGTTTTATTATGCCATGTTTGTTTGAGATAGGATCTCATGGATCAAGATTGGCTTGTCAGTCACTGTGTAGCTGAGGATAACCTTGAATTTCTTCATGCCTGTCTCCTAAGTGCTGGTGTTACAGGTGTGTATGCCTGGTTTATGTAGTGCTGAGAGTTAGATCTAATTTCCTGTCTGGTTGGAAGCACACTCCACACTTTGCTACATTCTTATCCCTGTAATACTTTTTTTTTTTTTTTCTTGAGACAGGTTCACATGTAGCCCAGGCTGGCCTCAAACTTACCCTGTACTTAAAGCTGGTCTTGAATTCTTGATCATCTTGTCTCCACTTCCAAAGTCTAGGACGACAGGCATATTTCCTTACACTCAGACATATTCCTTTACACCCAACTTTGCGACCATTTCATGTTGCATCTCGTCCTGTCTTCTGAGGACTAGTGCCGCCAATTAGATTGCAAGACTCCTGTGGGTGCATGTGACCATCTTAAACTAATTTGATCTTGAGCAAGATCCTTGCCTGTAGGAAGTTGTTCCTCATTGTCCTACTCAGACATTTGGTGTCTGTGTCTTCAATCGTGCCTGTCACACCGCAGGGCTCTTGTTGTTATATGTTACCGTCTGTCCGGGACACTGCTCACTGAGGGTCGAAATGAATTCTTTTATTTCTAGCCCAGCACCAGGCACAAAGTCTTGTTTTTAAAAAAAATCTCTCTTGAAAGATTTTAAATGTCCTCTGGAGACATCAGAATGAGATTCTCCATGCAACTGAAGGGCTCAGGGAGAAAACCAGTATTGCCGCCTGATGGGATATTAATGTGGGCAGGTCCTGGTTGGGTGAAGGGGCTGTTTTGAAGACCCGGGAGGCCCTTAGATGTCAGTTGCTTTCCCTCTGGTCCTGTTATTTCCTTTCCACATTTCCCGGAGAATCCTGGCGGTGGTAGCTTCTGGCAATCGTCTCTGGAGACAACCTGGTGTTGAATGAGGACCTTTGAAGTGGTTGGTGGCAGCCCGTGCCGCTGGGAAGGGGGCGTCCCAGCTGGGTGCAGTGGAGTAAGAACAGACACAAGAACCAGTGTTAATGCTGAGTTCCTAGGAATCACCAGCTTTCTCTGGTTAGTCAGGCACAGTCGTCCTAAGGTACCCGGGGAGCGTCGATCTGTGAAGCCCATTGTCTTAGGTAATTCCTGGTTTGATATCTGGGCTCCTTCAAAGTATAAAGGGTCCAAAATATAAATATCCTTTCCCTCATCATAGAACCTGCACGCGTTATTTAAATCCTCGGTTTTTGCATTACAATAGTCGCCCATCAGCTTGGAGAGAAAATGGAACTTTTCTCTGACGCTACTTTCCTGGGCTGTCTTGCTCGTTTAAAATTAAACCGAATCGGGAGATGTTACCCAACCCTGTACCCAGACAGTGACTGAGGACAACATAAAATGATTTATATGCACCCCACCCCTTCGTGGCTGTGCCTTCAAATGTTTCCTGAAAGGTGTGGGTGTTCCCACTGAATTTCCTTCGTGTTTTTCCAAAGTGATCCAAGACCATGTTCGAGAAACTACCTCCCACGGTTGACTGTCATTTGAACTTCTATGGTTTGCAGATAGGAGAATGTCCCCACGCCTTCATGGGATGACCTCTGTTCTGCCCATTGGAATGGATTTTGGGAGCTGGGAGTGGGGGGGGTCCTGAACTGAGAAGGGTGTTATTCTGATCTGGCTCCTATTTATGGGCTTTCTGCTTGAAGACTACCATGCCCAGCATTAACCTCCTTACAGTCGCATATTAGGCTAAAGAATAATAGTGATAATAAAATCACTGCTTGTGGGACACTTAATGGGAAGAGGAAGGGGGGTGGGATTGGGGATTAAGGTGTGAAAATATAAATTCACACTAATCAAAGTATAAAACATTGAAAGAATAAAAGTAAATAAAAGCACAGCTTGTGAACTTAGGCTCCAAATAGAGACAGCGGCGTGTGCATATATGTGCACCCACGCATGGCCAGAAATGTAGTACCGTCAGCTCTTGGGAGGCAGAGCAGCGCGGGGGAGGGGGGTGAGCTCCTACCCCAGCTATGTGCAGACTCAGCCCATCCGCTTCCTCCCCCATCTGTTCTTGTTGTCTTTATCTCAGCTAATGGTGTCACTGTCCTCCCAACATCCCAAGTTCCCATCTAAGTTCATGTCTCATACCCAGAAGTGGTGCTGTGCCCACCCTCCCTCCCATTTTCTTCCTTCACACTTTGCCAACAAAGCAGTTGGCAAGAGTGGAGGTCAGAGTCAAGTCGTCCCCCCACCTGTAGAATCTAGGTCACCCTCCTGGCAGCCAGGGACTTTCTGGCTTAGTTTGGGTTTTCCTGATCTCCAGCCAGGTGAATTGACAGGTGAGTGCATGTGTGTGTGTGTGTGTGCGTATGTGCGCGCGTTTGTGTCTGTGACTCTGTGTATATGTGTGCATGCATGTGTGTGCACACGTGTGTATGCATGCGTGCGTGTGTCTGTGAATCTGTGTGAGTATATGTGTGTATGTATGTGTGTGTGTGTTTCTGAGACAGCCCCGACTGGCTTGGAACTTGCTAAATGTTAAACATACACATTGTAGAGCTTGTCTAGGCTAGCAAGAAAAAGCAGATGTGACACCTGGTTGCTACATAGGGATGGACACGGTGTCTCCAGGCAGAGTTACCTGGTTACTGTGACTTTATTTACATAATCTTGTGATCCATAGATTAACATGCCTCAGTGGTCTCAGGATGCACAGGGAAGGAATTGCAGAAAGAACACCTGGGTCTCACTGGTCCTGAGAAGAACAAGGCAGATCTGGTCTCAGAAGGTGGGTCAGTCTCTCACTAATGGGGGCAGTCCTGCCTGTGACTGTCTGTCAGACGTGTGCCAACACATCATATGCAAGGGAGCAGGCTTAGGGCTTGGCATCCCTGCTGTTGGTACCAACTCTCTTGCCAGGTGGGACGAGGAACTGTATCTGGACTATCGTAAGAGAGAATAAAACTCCTCGCTCCCCTACAAGCCATTTGGTTGTGAATTTATCTGCAACTTGCAGAGCAACTGCAACAGCCTGGTTTTAACTTAATCATCTCTTTTAAAGACCCACTTATAGAATACCGATCTCAATTTTTGGAGCTAGGGGTGTAATCAGCCTACATCACCGAAGTTTCTATCACTTGTCCCTTAGGAAAATGTTCTCTGTGCCCCTGCATAGGACTGCGTGCCAAGAGCCACGCCTTACAGTGCAGTTGTTGGTAGCGTGACGATGGACATGGTTGGATTCTGCTTTTACCCCGGGGGCATCTGAGGCCTGTATAGCTCTTGGGGCCCTAGGGTCTGGTCCCCACTAACGGACAGTTCCCTCCTGCTTATGCACTGCCCGGTCACCTGTATGATTCATGAGAGCAGCCTTGTGTTGCCCCTCGTGCTGCTCATTTGCAAACATTACAGGCTTGGTCAGACCTGGCTGTCCAGCTCCATCCTTGCCCGTATCTACGCTAATTACCATTTCTTTTCTAATTACTTGTCTTATCCATGTGGCCCCTTTCAGCTGCTGCAGAGGAGACCTCCTGTCTTCTCATGCCCAGGTGACGGGTCACTGCCACCACGGTGCCCCCTTGGGGCATAGTCTACATGGAGACTTCCTTTCCCTATCGCTCCCCCTTTCCTGCCCTTCTCTGCTTCCTCAGTCCTGCTCCATTTCAGAGATGGGTTGTCAGCTCTCTGGTTTTCAGACCGTTGCCCTGCGTGACAGAGGACGGGGTAGAAGGTATCAGAGCCTGTGCCAGCCATGTTCGCCTTGGGAGAAGGCAGTTCTCTTCCCAGCATCACATCCTGCTTGGAGTCAAGCGGAGACGAACAGCAAAGGGGGCGTCATATTTAAGAATCTGAATGTGCTGAGTGGAGACTTCGGAAACTAACCTCAGGCAAAGGTCCTTGGTCCAGGCTTGATGACGGATGTGGCGTTGTTGCCTGTTAATAACCAAGAGATGGAAGGCCCGGTGAGGCTCTATTTCTTGTCTCTCCAAAGGGTATCTCTAGTTTTAGCTTCTTCAGTTGATTTTGCCTGGCTTCACCTCTGGGATTGCTTTGCCTGGTGGTAGCAGGTCTGCGCTTGACTGACTGAATTAAGGAAGGCTTCCGTCTCAACGTTAACCGCTTAGAATTTCACATTTAAAAGACTCTCCTTTAATAGTGTTGGGAGACGTTGACCAATTTGAATAAAATCCTGTCCAGAATGAAAGATATTACCACGTACCTTAGGTTTATGAGATGACTCAGGGGTTACAGCCTTGGCCTCGCAAGCAAAAGAACCTAAGTTCAGATTCACAGATCTCACATAAAAATGCCGGGCAGATATAGTGGTGCAACACGGTCTGTGATTCTGGCCTTGGAAGGCGGAGCCTGGGAAACTCCAGAACGAAGCTCTAAGGAGGCAGAGCAAAACAGGATGGTTCCCAAAGTCACTCTTGGTCCTTCGAAGGCAAACACACTCAAAGTGCTCTCTTATACTTATACACAGACACATGCGTGTGCGCACACATACACACACAGACACGCACACACGTAGTCACACGCACATATCAAAAAAGTGGCCTATATCCTTGAAACTAAATGGCAATGGGTAAAAGTCTCTGAGAGAAGCTCTCTTCAGCAGCATACTGGATTTCAGCCAGAAAAAAGTTGCATTTTTACAAAGCACAGAACCCTTGTCTCACCACGGGCATCTCACGTGAAAGGAGGTTCTGACCAAGTCGCCTGCCGTGGTCCAGTCAGATGCTGCACTGAGTGGCCTCAGGCTTCCTTCTGATCGTGGGGTTCTTCTTGACTTTTTACCTCCCCAGTCTGCCGATGTCTTCTATGTACCCCTGAAGGTAGTACAGGGGTCATTTTATCTGGTCCTTCACCCCCCCCCCCATATTAGTCAGGTTCTCTAGAGATGCAGAATCAACACAATATGTATATATATATATGGAATGTATTAAGTTGGCTTACAGTATGGCCGAAGTAGTCCAACAATTGCTGCTATCAGCCGAGGTAGTCCAACGATGGCTGCCAGTAGCTGCTCAGTTCGGTAGCCAAGTGGGTGATGGCTGAAAGCTGGAAAATTCCTAGAATCTTCAGTCTAGCCAATGACTAGGAGGGTTGGAAGACTAGAGGGTTGAAGAAACCCGGTGGTGGGACGGAAGCGCGATTCCTTTGTTCTCTTTGGTGGCTCCTTTTTTTTATGATGCAGTACTGGGAGGATCCTAGGAGAGCTCTGGAGGTTCTGATAGGATCTAGGACGGGTACAATCTTATCAAGTGGTCTCAGTTGATCCTTTCCAGAAGTGGTCTCAGCCCATCTCAGTTAATACCAGGTGTGTGAAGTTGACACCCAGGCTTAACTATCACACCCCCGTACCTCTCCCACCTCTGTGGCTTCATTTCCTTTCTGTCTATAGTCTATGCCATTTCAGATTCACTCCAGCCCCAGGACTTGGAGTGTGTGCATGTATATATGTGTTCCTGTGGAGGCCCAAGGGGGACATTGGGAATCATCCTGGATTGTTCTTCCACCCTATTTATTGCTTTGCTGTGGGGTTTTTCAGGGTCCACTTTCCAAGGTCAGAATTGCTGGCTGCCGCCATTTTTGCCAGACATTTTTACATGGGGTCCGGGGTTCTGACTTGGGTCCTTTTGCTTGTGAGGCAGAGGCTTTAACCCTTGAGCCATCTTGCCAGCCCTAGACCAGTATTTTAGGGGAAACGATGGTATTGATGGTGACAGGCGAGGCATGGGTGGAATCACACAGACTCTGGATTTTTTTTTTAATACATTTTTTTATTATTTCCGCTCATACAAACTTAATAGGTAGACCAGTTCCCTCCCTCCTTCCTCCTCCCCCCCGAACCCTCTGCTCCCCCTCCTCCCTCCCCATCCCCCAGCGCCTCCCCCCCAATTCCCAGAGAGTCCTTTATTGTGCATGCCTAACTCTCCTCTGGGTCCTCCTCTCCGATGACGTACAAGGACCCAGTGGCATTTCCCTGAACCCTTTCCTGTGTTCCCCTTAAACATAGGAACACTACTGTGGCTGTTAATCCCTTGCCTCCAAGGATCTTGGTGCCTTTAGCAGATGCTAGACTTTGTGAGGTCAATAGTGTGTTGGACATTGCGCAGGGCATGCAAAGTCCATTTATGATTGCTTCGGCCCTAACTAGTGTGGAGAATCTTGCAAATCATTGCTCCTCCCATCCTTGTGCTCTTACAATCTTACCGCCCCCTCTTCCGCAAATGGCCCTGAGCTTCAGGATGGGGGAAGATTAGGCTGGCCTAGTTCTATGTGGTTGATATAGAGTCTCTGAAGTTCTGGATTGTGGTTTGTTGATTTTCTTTTGCAGTTTTACTGCTCCTGCAATGCCCTTCACTCCATCCTGATGGGCACTGTATGTCACCCCCTGGTCAGAGACAAAAAGCTGTTAAACTGGAGTCTTGTTATAATAGCACATTCAAGGGTAGATGTAATAAAAGTAGGAAACCTCGGTGAGGGAGGGGTCAGTCACCCAGAATTTTCTTGTTGGACCAACTTGGTGGGTGGCAGTATCTGTCTCTGAGATGGGGACTCTCAGAATGAGCTGGGTTTTCAGGGTGCAGGGTGTGGAGGGACAGATGAGGTGGGACACACAGAATTTGAAATGTGCTTTGGGCATCCGGGTGAATAACTTGGGAGGCTCATCTGTGGCTTCCATGTGTCCTGTTCTCTAATGGCGCTTGCTGTTAGGATGAAAGTGAGCGGTTCACCTGGCAGTGGGGGCTCTGTTCCACCCCTTTCCTATCTCCCTCTGCCCAGCCCCAAGTCTTCCCCAAACTCCTTCAACTGGTCACCTAATTTCACGCAGGTCATTAAGAGTCGCCCAGAAGTCTCTGGTCATGGCTTTGCTCCTGCTTTGCCTTCTAGCTTTCATTTCCAGTGGCTTAGGGAAAGTCTTTCCTGACCTCCCTCACACGACCAGATCCGTGTAAAGTTCACACAACACTTCCTGTTGTGTGATGGCTGTAGCAGGCTGTTTATGGTCCTAAGTTCTGCCTTCCACCCTTCCCTATGCCCTTTGCTATGTCTCTAACCTGCTGATGTTGGGCATGACCATAGAAGATGCCCGGCCTCCTGGCCAAGGCAAGTTACAGCCCATTTGAACAGGTATGAGAATAAAAGATGATGATTTTAAACTTCAGAGTTTTGGTGCAATTTAGTAAGTAGAATCTTGCTGTAGATGGCTGATACAAGAACGGTTTTACATCTATTTATTACTGTGCTTGTCTCCTTCATCTTAATTCTCTAAGGGTGTTTGTTTCTATTTTTTTGTGTGCATGCATGTGTGTGTGTGTGTGTGTGTGTGTGTGTGTTTACAAGAGGGCACATTTGAGTGTGTGCACCTGTGTAGTTGATTTCAGAGGCGGCCCAAGGGTGATACCTGGTTTTACCTCGCATTGCTGCTCCTCTCTGCTTTGCTCTGGGGTTTCCCAGGCTCTGCCTTCCAGGGCTGGAATGGTAGGCTGCTGCCATATTCTCCCAACATTGTTACGTGTGATCTAAGATCCACACTTAGGTCCTCTTGCTTGCGAGACAACCGCTTTTACCTCCTGAGCTAACTCACCTTTCCCTATTGTTGTTATTAGCTTCATTGGCTAAACTTGACAAGTAACCAGGGGTGACCTTGAACTTCTGAACCTTTGGCTAGAATGGCAGGAATGTACCACCACTCTAGGTTTATGAAGAGGTGCGGATCAAATCCAAGGCTTTGTGCATGCTAGGCAAGTACTGTACCAAGTGAGGTCCCAAGGGTGCATTTTGGGTCTGTTACCGTGTACCGTATTTCTCAGCATGGCGCCCAGCATATGGGAGGCCTGCCATGTGTACGTGCTTAAGTGGATTCTGTATTTCAGCTCAGTGACTGATGTATTTATTACATACTCTGAATTTCCTATGATGACCTTGGAGTTGACTGTTTCTGACCAAATTAGTCAACTGCAGAAGGTATCAGGATGCACTGTACATTCAGTTACATCACTTATCCAATTTGAAACAAAATGCTGAGGTTTAAGAAAGTCAACTTTTCTTTTTCTTTTATTTATTCAATTGTGCATGTGTGTGTGTATGTATGTGTAGAACCGCGGGTGAATTTGGGAACCACCATGAACCGCCTCCACCTCCTCGTTTACTCTGCCCTGGGATTCACAGGCTCCGCCTACCAGGACCAGAAACGCTTCCGCCTGGCATCTATACATGGGGTCTAGGATCTGAACTCAGGACCTTCTACCTTGTCTTTTTTTAAAAGACTTCATTTTGTGTGTGTGTGTATATGTATCAGAGGGCACATGTGTCTTTGTGGAGGACCAAGGGAATCATCCTGGATTGCTTCTACTTCCTTGCTTGCTCTGGGATTTCCCAGCCTCTTCCTGCCAGGGCCAGAAATATAGGCCACAGCCATTTCTGCCTGGTGTTTTTATGTGAGACCTGGGTTCCAAACTCAGGACCTTCTGCTTGTGAGGCAGAGTCTTAACCCCTGAGCCATCTCTCTAGCCCCCAAGAAAGTCAACTTTTCTATCATGTATAAAGAAGTTTTGATAAAATATTGCTCTGTAAAATGGTGTGAATTTGTGGGGACAACAGTCCACCAGCAATCTTAAGACAAAAGTGATGTGTTTATCATGAACTCTCTTAATCATTTCCTTATCTAGAGGGATACATCTGCCACTCACCATTTTTTCCAATAACAAACAGATGCATTTTCTTTGATACTTTCTATCTTAGAAACAGAGATTGAGCCTCTAAGATCTGCTGTTGATTTCAGAGTTAATTTTGGCTGAGTTGACAGAAAACAACCATTGAATTTAGTACCTGTGTCTCACACAGGAAGAAACCATCTTGTGGTACAGAATGAATGCGACGTGTGCAGCCAGAGGACGCACTCTGCTCTTTGTGACCATGAAAAGCGATTTAACCTTCTCAACTTGATTTTTCTGCACCTATATAAATAGAATTGCTAGCAACTCCTGAGGATTGTGAAAAATGCTTTGCGAAAATAAAATGGCTTGCAAATCTTAGTTGATAGAATGAAATGGTCAAGAGCAAAGCCATTGATTTATAAATGTCAATTGTTTTCTTCCCACAGAGTACTAATACATAGCTTCCTGCATGCTAGGCAAATACTCTATCACTGAGCCATAGCCCCAACCTAAATGGTATCTTTTTTAAAAAGCCAGTTATTTTATAATATCTTTTTCTGAAAGGCTAACTCCTTTGGGAATTTAGTTTTGGCATATAATTATGTCATTTGAAAAAAATTATTGTGTGCTTTCTGATTTTTGTGGTTCGTATTTCCTTACCTTCTCTTATTTCTTTACCTTCTCTAATTGCATTGGCTAGTAGAGATATATTTTTGGTGGGTTTTAAAAACTTTATTTTCTTTTAAAATTAGGAACTTTGGGCATTTAAGCATACAGGTTTCCCCATTTTCACCAACTAATGTGATTAAAGTCTCTTGTTTTTCTTAATATTCGGGCACAGGGAAATCCTACTTAAAGAGAGCTTTTCTAAAGAGTGATGTAACGCCACTGCTGAGTTATGAAGATAGAGTTTCAGAATTCTCTGAAGCATGATGAATGTCCATTTAATGTGTTGTCTGGTTCTGTTTGTTAATACTTTAAAAGATACTTTATTGATTTATTTGAGAGACAGGGAGAGAGCGATAGCTATCTTTCAAGAGAGAGGGTGTGCATATGGAGGGAACGAGGTCAGAGGGTTACATTCAGAAGTCAGTTCTCCCCCCTACCACTTGGGTTTCTGGGGAAGTGAATGCCACTTGGCATGGTTTTGATTAGGTGCCTTACCTGCTGAGTTATCTCACTGCCCCTTATTTGCTAACATTTGTGTGTGTGTGTGTGTGTGTGTGTGTGTGTGTGTGTGTGTGTGTGTGTGTGTGGTGTATGTGTGTGCTAGATTTTCATGAGAGTAATTGGCAAGAATTTTATTATGTTGTGCTCCTAGGGATTTGTTCTCTATTTCTTTAGGGAGTGATAATGTGTTTCTGACAAATCTGTGTTCCAACTTGTGATGTGGCTGTAATTGAAGAGAAGGCCTTTAAGAACAAATTTAAAGTTAAATGAGATTGTAGGGACCAGTAGGGACAGTGTCCTTACAAGAAGAGATAGAAACACCAGAGAGCCCCTGTATCGCCTCTTATAGAGTCTGAAAAGCAGTTGTCTCTTGCCCTGCGAGACACAGCCACCCACCCAAAGCTAGGAGGAAGCCAGTGCTTTTAAACTCGGTCTCCAGAACGGAGAAAGTAAATTTTCCTTGTGAAAGTGTCCTGGTCATATCTTGTTCAGGTAGCGTGGACAGACCAGTAGCAGAAGGTTGTCTGAAGGGTTCCTGATCTTACAATGGCTTGTCTTTTTTTCCAACTTTACCCTGGCACAAAAGTGGTCATGTACAGTAGGAAGCATGCTTGGGATTTTGATGTTTTCCCCAGGCTGGGAGTGTGTGGTGTGACACAATCTCGCAATGCTGGCTGTGTACTGCAGCCCCAGGTAGTCACACAGTCCCAGGGGAATTGAATAGTACTGTAGACTACACGGTGTTGCTAAGTTAGGATGCTTGGTGGACTAGGTGGATCAAATGCCTTTCCAGTTTCTACTGTTTATATCTTTGGATTTTTAAAAAAAATGTTACTGCATTGCTGGTTGAAGAACATCTGCACTTATTGTCAAAGTATTGGCTATTTCTCTATGTTCTGTACAGTACAGACCATTATACTTACTTGTTTCTTAAAGACTCAAGTACCATTTACTTGTAGAACATACAAGGCATGATGTGCTTGTCATGTCTTTTTGCTTAATACCTTCTGGATCCTGTGGTCGCTTTAGATTTTTAGATTTCATTTTGATAATCCTGGGAAATACCCAGTTTCTCCAGGCTTTCAACTGTGTAAGAATAAGGTTGGAGGAAATGATATATTTTGTTTTAAATTTGCTCTGTTTCTGAAGGTAGGTGTTATATGTTTGCTCTATTAATGTGTGTATGTGTGCGCACACACGTTTTGAGACAGTGTCTCGTTATGTAGCCCAGGTTGACTTGAAATTTACTATGTATTACACATTGGTTTTGAACTCACAGCAATCCTCCTGTTTTAGCTTCCCAAAAGCTGAGATTATAGTTAACCAGCACAGCTGGCTGACAGGTGCATTCTTACTTAAATCATACTTCCTGTTTCCCTCTTGATTATTCGTTTAGTAGCTGATTGTCAGTAACTCTTGGGTCAATTAGTACCTGTGTCTTCCTGATGCTTTCTTCTCTCTCAGTTTTTTTTTTTTTTACTTTATTTTTGCTCATTCCTTCATCTTGGAGCTTCACGCCTATTTTAAATATTTTCATTCATTCTTATTTAGAACTGCCCTTTTGTACAATTGTGAATTTCCATCTAGCATGACTTTAATTGTATCATCATGCCTGTGTGTTTATTTCGTAGATATTTTGGGATTTTGATTTTCATTTTCCTTTGGCATAAAAGTTGTTAAGAAAGAGGGTTTGGAAAATGTCTGTGTGATGTTATTAGAGAATGTGTCTTGCTATTTCTGAACCATTCGATGTCTAGGTCACGTGATGACCACATACATGGCCAAGTTTTCTCAACGGGCATTTTATTTTATTTTATTTTTTTAACATTTTATTATTATTATTTCCGCTCATACAAACTTAGTAGGTACACCGGTTTCCCTCCCTCCCTCCTCCTCCCTCCGGCCCCCCTGCTCCCCCTCCCCTTACCCCTCCCTCCCCATTCCCCAGTGCCTCCCCCTTCAATCCCGGAGAATCCTTTAATGTGCATGCCAGACTCTCCTCTGGGTCCTCCTCTCCGATGACGTACAAAGACCCAGTGGCATTTCCCTGAACCCTTTCCTGTGTTCCCCTTAAGCATAGGAACACTACTGTGGCTGTCAATCCCTTGCCTCGAAGGATCTTGGTGCCTTTAGCAAATGCTAGACTTTGTGGGGTCAATAGTGTGTGGAACATTGCGCAGGGCATGCAAAGTCCAATTATGATTGCTTCGGCCCTAACTTGTGTGGAGTATCTTGCATATCATTGTTCCTCCCATCTTTGTGCTCTTACACTCTTACCGCCCCCTCTTCCGCAAATTTCCCTGAGCTTCAGGATGGGGAGAGATTAGGCTGGCCTAGTTCAAGGTGGTTGATATAGAGTCTCTGAAGTTCTGGATTATGGTTTGTTGATTTTCTTTTGCAGTTTTGCTGCTCCTGCAATGTCCTTCACTCCATCCTGATGGGCATTGTATGTCACCCCCTGGCCAGAGACAAAAAGCTGTTAAACTAGAGTCTTGTTATAAGAGCACATTCAAAGGTAGATGTAATAAAAGTAGGAAACCACAGTGAGGCAGGGATCAATCACCCATTTGCAACATGGTTACTTTTATCTGCCAGACTATATGCCCTCCCCTTCTGGTGAGATCACACCCCTCAGTTGTAAATGATCAGGAAGGAAAGTCTGTGAACTTAACCAGATGTCTCATTACTTACTTGCAGTCCTTGATGGAGGCCTATTTTCTCTGCTGTAACATGGTCCCCTCTCTCCATGTTTGTGGTGTGGCCCTGCTACCCCATCCCTCCTATTCATAATCCTCACAATTACTGTAGGCATTACAGAGATTTATCTTTGAGTGTCTCTAGGTGGGCTGGGTGGGTTTGGTACTAGGAGCCACCTATTAGGGAGTATATATGGCGCTTAATTTTCTGGGTCTGGGATACTTCACTTAATACAATTGTTTCTAATGACATCCATTTCCCGGCAAATTCCAGTAATTCATCATTTTTGATGGCTGAGTAGTACTCCATTGTATAGATGTACCACAGTTTCCTTATCCACTCATCAACTGTTGGATATTTGGGTTGATTCCATGACTTTGCTATTGTAAACAGTGCTGCTATGAACATGGTCGTGCTTGTGCTATCGAGGTGAATTTTTGCTGTATGTGGGGTTATTCCCAGAAGTGGAATAGCAGGGTCATATGGCATTTCAATCTTTAATATCTTTAAGAATCACCAGATGGTTCGCCAGAGTGGTTGTATGAGCCTGCATTCCCACCAGCAATATAGGAGAGTTCCCCTTTCTCCACATCCTCTCCAGCATTTGTTGTTTGTTTATATTGTGGATTTTTGCCATCCTGACCGCGGTGAGATGATATCTCAGGGAGGTTTTGATTGCATTTCCTAATGGCTAAGGAAGTAGAGCATTTTTAAAGATATTTGTTAGACATTTGAATTTCATCTCTGGTAAGTTCTTTTAAGTTCCAGGGCCCATTTTTTAATTGGGCCATTAGTTTCCTTGGTGTTTAGTTTTCTAAGTTTCTTTGTGCACTCTGGATAATAGAGCTCTATCAGATATGTGGTGAGTGAAGATTTCTCCCATTCTGTGGGTTGCCTTTGAGCTCGCGTTACAATCTCTTTATCTGAACAGAAGCTCTTTAATTTCACAAGATCCCAACTGTTGAGAGTTGGTAGCAGTGACTGTGCCATTGGATGTCTGTCTAGGAACTGTTGGCCTAGTTAAATCAGCTCGAGGGAGTTCCCTACCCTTTGACTATGATTTTTATAGTCTCTGGCCTTATATCAAGGTCCTTGATCCATTTTGGAATTAAGTCTTGTACATGGTGACAAGTACGGATCCAGTTTTAATCTTCTGCATGTGGAGATCCAGTTTTGCCAGCACCATTTGTTGAAGATGCTGTTCTTTTTCGATTGGATTCTTTGGGCCCCTTTGTCAAAGATCAAATGGCTGTATTTTTGTGGGCTTATATCTGGGTCTTCAACCCTTATCCATTGATCTGTGTGTCTATTTTGGAGCCAGTACCAGGCTGTTTTTATAACTATGGATTTGTAGTATAGTCTAAGGTTTGGTATGGTGATACCTCCAGCAGTGTTTTTGTTACTCAGGATTGTCTTTTCTATTCTGGGTCTTTGTGCCTCCATATGGATTTTGAGATTGTTTGGTCAACTTCTTTAAAGAATTGCTTTGGGATTTTAATTGGTATAGCATTGAATTTGTATGTTGCCTTTGGTAGGATGGTCATTTTTACAATGTTGATTCTGCCTATCCAGGAACATGGGAGGTCTTTCCACCTTCTGGTGTCTTCTGCAATTTCTTTCTTTAGGGTTTTAAAGTTTTCATTGTAAAGGTCTTTTACCTCCTTGGTTAGGTTTATACCAAGGTATTTCTTTTTTTTTTTTAGGGGCTATAGTAATTGGGATTGTTTCTCTCAGGGCTTTTTCACTTCTTTCATTCTGGGCATATAGGAAGGCCACTGATTTTTGTACATTTATTTTGTATCCTGCCACCCTGCTGAACTTCTCAATTAGTTCCAGGAGCTTCCTGGTGGAGTTTTTGGGATCACTCAGATATAAGATCATGTCATCTGCAAATAGGGATAGCTTGACTTCTTCCTTGCCAATTTGAATCCCTTTTATGCCCCTTTCTTGTCTTATGGGTTCAGCTAAGACTTCAAGTACAATATTGAATAGAAGTGGTGAGAGTGGACAGCCTTGTCTAGTTCCTGATCGAAGTGGGAATGCTTCCAATTGTTCCCCATTGAGCATAATCCTTGCTGTGGGCTTGTTGTATACAGCTTTTATTATATTGATAAAGTCAACAGGCATTTTATAAGTTGGATCTTTCTTTTCAGCCTATTCTATTTTAAAACTGGATCTTCTGATGAACTGACATTTCTTCTTGTGATCTTTTCTTTTCTCACTGATCATTTGTTGTCATGCACAGAACTCTAGAGACTGTACAGAAAATGGAGAGTCCATCTTGGATTTACCAAAGGGACAGTCTGATCTTTTTGTACAACACTGATAACATAAGAGTTGAAAGACTAGACGGAACATTTAGAACCTTGATAATGGAGAGATTCAGATGCTTTATGTAGGGTTCTGAAGAGTCAGTAGGAGTTGTGAGGCCAAGAGGTAGTACTCGGACGTTCTGAGCTGGGGGAAGTCTACAAAGTCAGCCTTTGGAGGGGAGAAGGCACAGTCTCCTTTCCAGGTGTCGCTCCGAGATGTGCTGTACCAAGGAACGAGGACCTGAGTCTCCTGGGCCAGTCATCTCCATCAGCTGACTCTGCGTGAACATCTTAGCAGGGACCAAATCCTGGGGTCGTCAGCCCACCCAGCAGCAGTAGAGGACAGCATGTGGTAATTGGGTGTCCAGGCCTTGTGGCTGGCGTGCTCTCAGCGATGCACTTCCTCTGGATAGCTGAAATACACCCCCCTTCTCACCCTCACAAACTGGATAGCATTAGCTCAGTGTTCGAACATTAATCAGGGAGACGGAGACATTTCCATGGAAGCATTACAGCGTCTGATAGCCGCCTGCCGTGTGGAGTAGTTGAGTCAGATGACCCCGGTAAATTACCAAAATATTTAGCACTTGATGATAAATCAGATGCCACCCGGTTCCTTGAGGAGGCGCGGGTATTTAAATAATTAAGCAAGTTTTTTTCTAGAGTCCCTTCCGATGAAGGTTTTCTAGACTTCGCATCAGTTCTCCCCATCCCACCTCCTTGTAATATATAGTTATTTCAAATCAGCTTTACTTACCGAGCTTTTTCTAGTAATGGAGCTTCGTCAGCAGAATGTAGGCGTGCTGGCAAATGGTGAGTGATGGGCTCTTGTCAGTAAGGAGCTTGAGAAGTGCTTTCTGCGGCGAGATGGATGGGTCCGGAGCCAGGGCTGGAAGCTCTCTGAGTGGAATAGTTTCAGAGAAAAGGCCTGTCTGCACGAGGGGCGAGCAGCCCATCGCTCACAAGCCTGGATTTCACACACCTGTGTCCACCGCCTCCCCTCATACCCTGTAGCCATGGCTTCCTGCTCCAGATGATGGAGGTCGTGAAGTTTTTCAGTGTCATCTTGGTCGAGATTTTATTTTTCTTCCCACACCTGTTCTCAAGTAGCTGGAACCCAGGACAGAATGGTAGGGTGCACAGTAATGTGTGTGTGTGGTGTGTGTGTGTGTGTGTGTGTGTGTGTGTGATCTGAGCTCAGTGAAGAGGGGCAGGCGCTTGGAAAAGCAGCTGTCAGTCTACTGGCCAGTCTCCACTCTCTGTGGGTTTTGAGGCCAAACCATATCCGACATGAACTGGTGGAGATGGGGTACAGGGCACCCCTGGTTTAAGTCACTGTTTTTGAAATTCTGGTACTGACTTAGAGCAATGATGCATCCGGCCGGTGAGCTCACGAGTCAGCAGGGCTGATGGCCGTCAGGGCCTTGAGTGTTGGCGAGCGCTATGTAGGGGAAGCCCCTGCCTTCCGGTGGAAGATGGGGTATCTGAACTTGGGCAGTGCGCTGGGGTGGCACAACTGTGTATGCTTTGCTCGCGTCTCACTGTCGGGTCCTGTCTCTCAGTGGAGACTCTCAGAGGCTGCTCCACAAAGCCTGCACTGTCAGCTAAAAGGCTTTTAGGATTTCATAATCACGGCTCAGTAGCTTTAACTTTTCCTTTCTTTCTTTCTGTGTTTTTTTTTTGTTGAAAGGGGAACTTTTTCCTTTCCTTTCCCCACCTTTTTGAAATCGTTCGCCTTCATGTGAACTGAAAGGGACTTCAAAACATTGGAAGAAAATAGTCTGAGAGCTCAGAGTGTGCTTGGCGCCGGGCAGGTCTGAAGGCTTGATAAAGAGGCTCCTTTTGCACTGACAGGTGTTTGCGTGCTAGTTGCTGAAGGCTTTTGATGACAAA
>JALPQD010000278.1:49328-91828 GCA_023101885.1 Typhlomys cinereus
TAATGGAAGAGGAGCACAACAGCCACGTACATGGATGAAAAGGGGTATCTAAGAAACAAACTAGGTATAAAGTAGTTTGGAAAAAACTTAACAGAGTTTAAGCTTGAATTTAATAATACTAGCTGTAATCCAAATTCAAAAGAAATCATAAGAGTACAATAACAAAAAAGAAAGTACAATATTGATAGAGAGGAAAGAAGAGAATAAATTGGTGCAATTAAAGTGTTGAAAAACAAAAAAAATATTGGAGAGTAATATTCAAGAGTAATGTCAATTCCGAAATAGACCATCCTACCAAAAGCAATATATAGATTCATTGCTATACCAATAAAAACCCAAAAGCAACTCCTTAAAGAAATTGACCAATAATCTCAAAATTCATATAGGAGCACAAAGCGCAGGAGAGCAAAGACAATCCTGGAGTAACAAAAACATGCTCTGGTGGTATCACCATATCAAACCTCAATCTATTACAAATCCATAAATAAAACAGCCTAGAACTGACTCCAAATAGACACATAGATCAATAGATAAGGGTTCAAGGACACTCATGTAAGCCCACATGATTAGAGCATTTGATCTTTGACAAAGGGGCCCAACATATCCAATAGGCAGAAGACAACTCTTCAACAAATGTGCTGGCAAAATGGTTTATCCACACATAGATTTTTTTAATATTAACTTTTTTTATTATTCTGTCTACGCTCATCAATTAGTAGGTACAACCGGTTCCCTCCCCCTCCTCCCTCCCCCCGACCCCTGCTCCCCCCTCCCCTCACCCCTCTCCCTCCCTATCTCAGTGCCTCCCTCCCCAATCTCTGGAGAATCCTTTAATTGTGCCTGCCAGTCTCTCCTCTGGGCTCTCCTCTCCGATGACATACAAGGACCCAGTGGATTTCCCTGAACCTCCTTTCTGTGTTCCCAAGCATAGGAACATTACTGTGGCTGTCAATCCCTTGCCTCAAAGGATCGTGTGCCTTTAGCAAGTGCTAGACTTTGTGGGGTAATAGTGTGTTGGCATTGCGCAAGGGCATGCAAAGTCCAATTGCCACACATAGAAGATAAAACGGGACCCATATTGTCACCATGCATATAAATTACTTCCAAATCTGTAAGGACCATAATTTTAAACCAGAGACTATAAAAACCCTATTGAATAGGAAGGGAACCCCCTCGAGCTGATTGGACTAGGCCAACAGTTCTGAAGATAATCCAATAGCAAAGCCATTAGAACCAACACTCAGCAAATGGGATCTTATAAAATTAAAGAGCTTCTGTTAGATAAGAATTGTAAATCTAGACAAAAATAACCCACAGAATGGGAAAATCTTTCCACCCACACAACCGAAGAGTCTATTATCAGAGTGCACAAATACACTAACCAACAAAAACCACTCTGACCTCAACCAGAGCAGTCCTCCATGCTACTTGGAAAGTCCCCTATTCATGCCCTAGTCGCCAGGTCATCTGCAGCCACAGTAGTAGTCAGTCGGTATTCGTGCCCTGGGGAAAGCCCCTATGCCAATTCCAAGCCCCATTTCATCTTCATGCCCCACTAGCCACTCTGCCTTTCTCTGCTCCTCAGAATTCAGCAGATCCACAGAAAACCGAAGCAAAGGCTAGGGGACCAAACCCATTCATTTGCAGCCACAAAAAATCATCCTATCATACAAAAGATTACATTCACTATAGCTCTAAAATAAGTAAACCCTTTTTACCATCTAGTTCCTCTCAATTATTAGTCAATTGTATAGTTTTAATATTTTCCAATGCCACTCAAAAACCCATATGATTTTCAGGGACTATACCATTCACCTCACATGTTACCAAGGAAGTAAACCTAAAAATCACACTAGCATACTAATATTCAATCCCTGCTGTTAAACCCATATTAATTACAGTGAATACAGTCTCAATAGCTCATCTAGGAAATACATCAACACCAGACAGGCTTCCCCAACTCCAAGGGAAACATAACAATAATTGCTCAAGTAGTAATATTGTCTAACCTGCTCAGCCAAAAACACACAAAAAAAAGAAGGACTAAAGAGATAAAACAAAAATGCCCCAGGTTAACAGTGCAAATCCATGAGAACAGAAACCAAGACAAAAAAATCCTTTAAAAAAGTATCAACCCTATATGATGAATCCAAGCAGAACAAACTAACAGAAAATAGCCACAAAGCCATACCCAAGATAATGATTTTCAATGCCTGTATCTTTACTATGATCAAAACAATGAAAAAGGCAATCTGGGAGGAGTTAAATAAGCACATCAATCATTTTGATCAGGAAAAAGCAGGCACTTTTAGAGACTAAAAAGCAGTTGAAAAAGCAAAAATAGGCATAGAGCAGTTAAAGAAATAGGCATAGAGCAGAGTTTAAACTCAACTAAAAGATAAGTTATCATCAATACTAACTCACAGAAAATCTTATGAGCATAACTAGGAAGCAGAAATTGAATTCAGATCTTGAAGGGAAAGCGGAAAACTACCAAGTTCAATCAATGACTTTGCTAAAGCCAAAAAAGGCTTTACAGGAATATTTAAAGTAGGGACACATTGAAGAATCCTAACATGCACATTCATGGAATAACAGAACAGGAATCCCAAAATACATACCCAAAGAAATTTTTCGAATTCATAAAGTAAAACTTTCCTCATCTAACGAAAGCAAGACCATTCAATACAACAAGCATGTCACACCACACAGATATGACTAAAATAGAACTTGCCATGGCAAATATATTTCCAAATGCTACACATCCAAGACAAAGAGAATGTGATGAGAGCTTCAGAGATAAAAAAAAAAAGACAAGTCACTTTAAAAAGGTAAACCTATCAAAACAATATGACTTTTTCATAACAAAGCAAAAGCCAGAAGAGCTTAGAGAGACTGGTTCAAGTGTGAGGTAAGCACAAATGTCAACCAAGGCTGTCAGGTCAAGGGTGAAAGGAAAATTTCCACATAAAGAACAACTTAAAGGCTTGCATGGCCGCAAACCATGCCTTTAAAATGCGTAGAAAGATATTCAACTTGAAGAAAAGAACAGCATAACTAGGAGGACAGAGGAATGTAGAATACCACTAAACCTATAAGCTAAATAATTCACTTATGAAAGCCACTAAACACAAAAAAATCAGAAATTAAAAGTAATATCTCCATTATAACACTAAAGTCAATGGAA
The DNA here is from genome assembly GCA_023101885.1 of Typhlomys cinereus. NCBI lineage: Eukaryota > Metazoa > Chordata > Mammalia > Rodentia > Platacanthomyidae > Typhlomys > Typhlomys cinereus. The sequence goes on from JALPQD010000278.1 coordinate 52,516, forward strand.
TTAACTCCAATCAAAAGACAAAGGTTACAAACAGCATTAGAAGTCACAACATTCCATTTCAAGAAAACAATACCACCAGAAAAGATAGGCACATTATAAAAGTAAAAAGTTGGTCAAATATTCTCAAGCTATGGAATCAAGAAATAAGCAGTGGTAGCAAATGATACTGACAAAAATGTACTTCAAACCCAAGGAATCCATAAGACTACAGAAGGTTACTACAGAAATATTCCCAGGAAGATATCACAATGCTGAAACATATCACACCTAATATGGGACTCTTCCATGTTATTTAAGCAAACACTCAAATGACTAAATTAGAATCAATCCCAAAGTGATAATAGTTGGACAACTCAATACTGCACTCTCAACATGGAATAGATCACAGGCCAAAAATTCCAACAGAGACACATTGGAACTAAATCAAACCTTCCTGATTGGACCTAACAAATGCCCATCAAACCATCTGTCCAAGTACCAAAGAAATACACATTCTTCTCAGCAGCCCATGGAACTCTCTCCAAATAAGCCACATATTGACCACAAAGTATCTCCACATATACAGGAAAGTTGAAATTATAGTGGTACTAGCAGAACCATCATGGCTAAAACGTGATATCCACACACAAAACAAAAATAAATACACTAATTCGTGGAAAATAAACACCATGGTGCTGATGAATAAGGGGTTCAGAAAAAAAATCAAAAGGAAATTCAAGATTCTTAAGTGATGGTAATGAAATTCAAATAAATCAAAATCTGTGGAGACAGGGTGAAAGCTGTCCAAAGAGGTAAGTTCAAGCTCTTAATGCCTGCATCAAAAATGGAAACATTATAAGTAAATAATAGCAATGGAGTTTAATTTTAGAGACACAAGAGCAATCCAATCATAAAATTAGTAGAAGAGAGATGGTCAAAATCAGGGAGAAATACTGAAATGAGAGAGAGAAAAGATAAAAAGAATCATCAAATGAAAAGCAGGTTCTTTGAAAAAATCAGTAAGATTGATACACCCCTAGCTAAATTTACCAAAAATCATGAGAGAGAAAACACAATAAAAAAATTAGAAGTCAAATGGAGTTTCACAAGTAATACCCAAGAAATTCAGATAATTGTAAGGTCATATTTGGAAAACTTAAATTCCATGAAATTTGATAACCTGAAAATGTGGATGAATTTCTGAGGAAGCACAACTTACCTAAATTGAATCAGGAAGTTTTGCATTATTTAAATAGTCCTACTTCAAATCAGGAAATTAATGAAGTAATCTCAAATATTCCCACCAAAAACTGTTCTGTACCAGATGGATTCAGCACAGAATTCTGCCAGACTTTTAAAGAACAACTGATACCACTACTCCTTAAACTGTTCCATAAATAGCAAAGAAAAAACACTTTCAAAACCTTTCTATTCAATCTAATATCATAAAAATTCCAAAACCTAATAAAGATACACTTAAAAAAGAAATGTACAGGCCAATCTCTTTCATGAACACAGATGCAAAAATTCTCAAATAAATGTTAGTAATGCGGCTTCAAAATATATCAAAAAGATCATTCACTGTGTGTTTGTTTTGGCTGGATTCTAGCATTATGGGGTTGATGATTTTTGTAGGTTTGTTGTCTTAGTGCAGGGTCCCGTGACCAGCATACTTACCTCACAATCCTGATAGGTACCAGAGTGGGATTAGCAAGAATTAAGTTAGGCTGGATCAAGAGGTGATCTTGGAAAAGCCAAAAAACCAAGTCAAGTTTATTATGGAGCCCAATCCCTTATATGCCATGAAATAGGGTGGTGAAGTCTGTACACTGTGCAGAGTAATGGCATCAATAGTGACAGACTGCGATGGGACAACCACCAACCATACAGCCCTGCCAATCCTTAGACTTGTTAATTGGCCTTAATAGCTCCATATAGTTTGGAGAAAGAACAAGTCAGGAACATGGTGATACCCTATAATGATAAAGCTCTGCACCAGCCTGTGCTTTTAGGTATGCTAATTAATGTCTAGATTGCTTCAAAAGAACAGGAAGGAACATGTAAAAACACCTCTGCCCTTGAACCCAATTCAAAACAGGACAAGATCCATCCCTGCCCTTGCGGGAAGGTCAACAGGAGTTAGCCTATGACTATACTGACATAGGCTAGCTAAGCTGGCATAGGAGGCACACTGCAACAAAGACCACAAGGGAAGCCCTTGGCATCCATCTACAAGAAATGGAGATCTCAGGATTGCATGTTCGCTACATCTTAGTTTTTTTTTCTCATGGATTTTTGCTGTGACATTGGATTTTTTCTTTTTATCTTTTTTGTCCTTCGTGATGTTTTTGGCTGAACTGAATCATGGAGTATTAGTACACTTACACACTTATTGCAAGTCTTTGCCTTGGAGTTGGATATTCCTTTGTGACATTTTGTGTTGCTAGATGAGACCATTGGACTGTTAGTACATCAATTATGTGGGTTTAATAAATAGGGATTGAAGATTATTAAGATAGTGCACTTTTTAGCTTTACTTCCTTAGAGCTATGTGAAGGTGAATGATACAGTAATTGAAATTGTATGAGTTTTTGGGTGGCCTTTATGGAGATATTAAACTCTGATGACTCACAATTGAGAATAAAAAGATGGTAAAATGATTTTAAAGGTCCTCAGATGTATTGGGTTGTTCCCCTAGTCTGTTGCTTAGGTTTTCTCTGGAATCTGTTGGATTCTAAGGAGCAGGGTGTCTGCTGGGGTCTGGAGTAGAAATGGCAGATTGGCTAGTGGGACTAAGACAAACTGGGATCTATGGAGTGTGCTAGCGACCTTCTGCAGGAGCAGACAGCCCACGAGGTCTGAGCAAAAATTGTAGACTATCTAGTGGGAGACGATTAACTGAGGCTTGGGGAATTGCTTAGGGATCTCCAAAGCCTTATATGAGGAGCAGGATTCCATAGGAATCTGGAGCAGCTGGGGCTAACTGTCTAGTTGGACCTGAAAATGATATGAAGCCTTTGGCGTGTCCTAGGGCCCTTCCCCAGGAGCTGGAGTCTGCCAGTCTGAGGAGCAGGGACTCCCCTGGTGACAGGAGCAGAAAAGTCTGAATGGCTAGTGGGTCCCTCAGATGATATTGTGTCTGGGGCCTGGGCTAGGGACCTTCCCCTAGAGAGCACACAGTTCAGGCGCAGAAAGGGCTGATTGGCTAGTGTGTCCTGCAGATGACCTGGAGCCTGAGGTGTGTCTTAGGGGCTACCAAATCCTTATCTGAGGAGCTAGGGGTCCTCTGGTGTCTGGAGCAGAAAAGGCTAAACTAAATTAAATATCTCAAGCAACAGAATAATTTTGATACTTGTGCTAAGAAGAATTCCAAACATTGAGAGATTTGGCCCCTGACAAGGTACACATATATGGACATCAGAGCAGTATATGTTTTCCTGTCATTCCATTTCTCAGAAATAATGCAACTTTTCCCTTTCCCCACCTGCCTGGGACTCACGCAGTCCAGCCAGAACTCATAGCGACCTAGGTAAGTCGTCATCCCCCCTTCCCCCCACAACTCCAAATCCCAAGACCCAGCTCCTTCCAATGGCCAGCCAGCGTCAGCTCTGTGCTGGCCAGGGTCCACGCCCCAGCTCCCTAGGTTAAATATCTCCCTGCCACTGCCACCTCCTAACTTTCCCCACCCCGCCCCCAGGGCACACAGAGTCAGGCAGGACTCACGGTTGACCTAGTAACCCCCCCCAACCCAGGCCAAATAATTCAGTTCAGTGAAAACTAACAGAAATTAAGAAAGGTCTTAAGAATTAAAACTACAATGCCCAAGTCAAAGTGCAAATCCATGAGAAACAACACCAAAAAAACAAATCTCCCACTGAAGTAATTAGTCCCATAATAATAGACTCCAACAGAATAACCCACAGAAATAGCCAAGAAGCCTGGCCTACGAATAATGACTTTCAAAACGGTTCATTACCATGTTCAATACATGAAAGGAAATCCAGGAGGAATTAAATAACCGCATCATCCACTTTGAAGAGGAACACAACAGAACCTTGGGAGGTTTGAGAAAAACAGTACAATATTACAAAACAGGCATAGAGCATTTAAAACAGACTCAAGCTTGAGTTTAAAACTGAACTAAAAGACAAGTTATCCTTCACCAGAAGCTCAACAGAGAGTCTTATCAGCAGAACTAATGAAGCAAAAATAGAATTTCAGACCTGAAGACAAAGTTGGGAGTATTAACCGCAGCAATGGAAGGGTTTGCTAAATCCAAAAAGATAATCGAGATAAATTTCAGAGTTATCAGACACCCTGAAGAAGCCGAACATGTGTATTCATGGAATACCAGACAAGACTCACAATACCACACTGAGGAAATTTTAACTATCAACAAAAATTTCCTCACTAAAAAAAGAGAGGCCCATCCAGATACAAGAGGCAGGCTGCACCCCAAACAGGCAATGACCAAAATAAAACTCACCAGGGCAAATATAATAAAAATTCAAGATAAAGAAAATGTTTGCTAAAGCTTCAAGGGGAAAAAAAAGTTCACTTTTAAAGGTAAACCTACTAAATAACAAATGACATCTCAATGGAACAGAAAAGCAAGAAGAGCTGGAGAGACATACTTCAAATATTGAATGAGCAAAAAGTCACCCAGGCCCGATATACCTTGCAAAACATCCTCATATGGGAGAAAGAAAATTTTCCAGCACAAAAGAACAACTTAAAGGGATACATGTCCACCAAACCAGGCCTTCAAAAAATGCTAGAAATGATACTCAAGCTTGAAAAAAAAACAGGAATATCCAGGAGAACAGAAGGGAAGTGTAACACTACCAAACCCTAAAAGTGAAACAATACACTTACAAAATCTACTAAACATAATAAATGTCCAGAATTAAAAATTAACTCACTGATCAAGAGACACAGATTACAAACTTGGATTAAAAATCAGAATCCATCAATCTGCTGCCTTCAGGAAACTCATCTCACCACAAAAGATAGGCACATCCTAAAAATAAAATGAAAATAAAAATAAATAAATAAATAAATAAAAATAAAAATAAATAATAAAAAACAAATAAGAAGGTCTGGGAATTGGGGAGGGAGGCACGGAGAAATGGGGGAGAGAGGGTGAGGGGGGGGAGCAGGGGGGTTGGGGGGAGGGAGAGGGAGGGAGGAACTGGTTTTTACCTATTAAGTTTGTATGGATGAAATAATAATAAAAATGTAGTAATAAAAAAAAGAAAGAAAAACTATAACAAATACAAAAAAAAAAAGCAGTAAGAAAGGAGAGTACAAATATCATCAAATACAATCAAAATAAATTGAGATGAGGAAAACGATACAGAAAATCAACGGTCAAAACTGGTTTTTTGAAAAAAATCAATAAGATTGATACACCACCTAGCTAAATTAACCAAAAGCAAGAGAGACAAAACACAAAGTACACATTAGAAATGAAAGGAAGGGTATCACTACTGATACCAAGAAATCGAGAGAATTATAACATCATATTTCAAAAACTGTATTTCGGTGTAAATTTGACAACACAAAAGAAATAGATGAATTCCTATAAAACACAACTTGCCTAACTTGAACCAGGAAGTTGTGAATTATTTTAAATAGTCCTAGAACATATGAAGAATCGAGAAATAATCTCGAATCTTTGCACCAAAAAATGTCCTGGACAAGATGGATTCAGGACAGAGTTCTACCAGACATTTAAGGTGCTAATAAACACCAATACTCCTAAACTGTTCCATCAGATAGCAAAGAAAGAACACTACCAATCATTCTATGAATCTAAATCATTTTAATCCTCAAAACCCAATAAAGATACAATTAAAAAAACTATATGCCAATCTTCTCCAATGAACACAGTTTGCAAAGATTCTACAAAAGAGCTTAGCAAATCAGATTACAAACTAATCAAAAAAATCATGCATGGATAAAGTAGGCTTATTCCAGGTTGGTTCACAATGCAAATCTACAAATGTAATTCACTATAAAACCAGTCCAAAGTCAAGAACCAATGGTACTCTGATAGATGCAAAAAGCTTTTGACAAGATTCAACAGCCTTTTATGATCAAAACCAGAGCAGGTTGGAATGGAAGAGCCTTACAATATAAAAAAGATGTGTACAACAAACCAACAACAAGGATGCTACTCAATGGAGAAAAACGTGGAAGCATTCCCACTTGATGAGGAACTAGAACAAGGCTGTCCCATCTCAACACTTCTATTCAATTGTACTTGAAGTCTTAAGCGAAGCCTAAGACAAGAAAGGGACATAAAAGGGATTCAAATTGGCAAGGAGAATTCAGTTTTCTCATTTGCAGATGACATGGTCTTATACCTGAGTGATCCCAAATCACTCCACCTGGAAGCTCCTGAACTAATTGAAGTTCAGCAGGTGGCAGGATACAAAATAAATTAGCAAAAATCAGTGCCTTCTATATCACAGAATGAAAGAAGTGGAAAAAGCCTTGAAGAAACAATCCCATTTACTATAGCCCCAAAAATGAAATACCTTGGTAAAACCAACCAAGGATGTAAAAGACCTTTACAATGAAAACTTTAAAACCCAAAGAAAAGAATTGCAGAAGACACCAGAAGATGGAAAGACCTCCCCATGTTCCTGGATTGGCAGATCAACATCATAAAAAGGACCATGCTACCCAAAGGCATATACACAATTCAATGCATACCAATTAAAATCCAAAGCAATTCTTTAAGAATTGACCAAACAATCTCAAAATTCATATGGAGGCACAAAAGAAAACCGAGATACAAAACAATCCTGTGTAAAAATACAATACACGGCTGGAGGACACCATTCCAAACCTTAGTCTATACACAAATCCAGAGTTGAAAAAAAAACAGCCTGTATTGGCTCCAAAATAAACACACAGATCAATGGATAAGGGTTGAAGACCAGATATAAGCCCACAAAATTACAAGCCATTTGGTCTTTACAAGGGGCCCAAAGAATCCAATGAAAAAGAACAGCACTTCAAAATGGGTGCGGCAAAACTGGATATCCACATGCAAGATTAAAACTGGACCTATAATTGTCACATGTAACAAGACTTAATTTCCAAATGGATCAAGACCTGTGATATAAGGCCAAAGATTATAAAAACCATAGTGGGAAAGGATAGGGAACCCCCCTGGAGCTGATTGGGCTAGGCCAACAGTTCTAACGAATATCGGATAGCACAGTCACTACAACCGCACTCACAGTTGGGATCTGGTAAAAGTAAAGAGCTTCTGTTCAGATAAAAGAGATTGTAACTGGAGCATAAAGGCAACCCCAGGATGGGAGAAAATCTTCATAACCACATACTGATAGAGTCTATTATGAGAATGACACAAAGAACTTGAAACTAAGCACCAAAGAAACAAATGGCCAATTAATAAATGGGCTTTGGAACTTAAAAAGAAACTTACCAAAGAACGAAATTAAAGTTCTCTAACAAGTACTTAAAAAAGTTCCCACCTTACCATCAGGGAAATGCAAATCAACAACTTCCGTGAGATATCATCTCACCCCTGTCCAGGTGGCAAAATATACAATAAAAACACACAAGGCGGGAGAGGATGTGGAGAGAGGGGAACTTTCCTACTTGCTGTTGGGAATGCCAGTTCATCAACAACACTCTGGCGAGCCTCTGGCGATTCTTAAAGAAGGTTAATATGAAATGCCATAATGACGCTGCTACCCCACTTTTGGGAATAACCCCCATACAGCAAAATGTTCACCTCGATAGCACAAGCCGACCATGTTCATAGCCACTGTTTCACAATAGCAAAGTCTGGAATCAACCCAAGTCCCAAAGTTTGACGAGTGAAAACAAAAGTGGTACATTCATACAATGGCAATACTGCTCAGCATGAAAAATATGAATTAATGCAATTGCTATGAAATGGATGGTATTAGAAACAATATATTGAGTTAAGTATCCCAGACAACAGAAAATTAAGTGCTGTATTTACTCCCTATAGGTGGATCCAGTATACCAAACCCACTCGAACAAACTCAAAAACAAATTCTCTGTATACCTACAGTAATTGTAAAATATGAAACAGGAGGAAGGGGAAGTAGGGCCCCACCAGTAAACAAGGAGAGAGCAGAACATGTTACAGCAAAAATGGGCCCACCATCAAGACTGTAAGTAAGTAATGAAAACTCTAGTTAAGTTTCACAGACTTTCCTTCCTGATCAATTGCAACTGATGGGGTATTATCGCCCCAAAAGGGGAGGGCATATAGGCTGCTTGATAGAAAGTAACCAGTTCTAATGGGTGATGACCCTCTCTCACCGTGGTCTCCATCTTTTATTCCATCTACCTTTGAATATGCTCTATATCAAGACTCGATTTAACAGGTTTTTATCTCTGCCAGGAGTGACAATCCATACCCAGCAGGATGGAGCCAAGGGCATGTGCAGGAGCAGGAAAACTGAAAGAAAAAAAATCAACAAACCATAATTCAGAACATCAGAGACTCGATAATCAACCAACTGGAACTGGGCCAGCATCTCTCCCCATCCGGACGCTCAGGGAAATTTGTGGAGAGAGGGTGGGTACGATTGTAAGAGCACAAGGATAGGAAGAGTAATGAGTGCAAGATACTCCCACACAAGTTGGGCCGAAGCAATCATATAGAACTTGGCATGACCTACACATGTCCAACACGTGTATTTTGACCCCAAATCTAGCATGGACTAAAGGCACCTAGGATCCTTGAGAGCAAGGGATTAACAGTCACATAGTGTTCCTATACTTAAGGAGCCAGAAAAGGGTTGTAGGAAATGCCACTGGGTCCTTCACCTATCAGAGAAGAGGACCAGAGGAAGTTTGACATCACATTAAAGGATGCTCTGGGGATGGGGGGGGGGCACTGGGGATGGGGAAAGAGGGAAGGGGACAAGGGGGGCGGGGGGAGTGGAGGGAGGGAGGGGAGCAAGGCATACCTGTTAAGTTTGTATGAGTGGAAATAATAAAAAAAAAGTAATAATGCAACTGGTATACAGATCTTCACACGGACAAATCTCACTATGTATTATGTTCCTATGGATTCACATACTTAGTAGTGCCCAAAAGGTTCACAGCAGTACCCATCTAAACATGGGAGTTGTAGCATGTAGAACTTTAGGAGAAAATACAACTTAGTGTGCAAGCATCCTATTATTAGGTTGCAATATGTTCAGTGCCACATGCATAATAATTTCCACACTTTATTCCTAATCTGCCATCTTCAAGGTATCAATTTATTTTAGTGTTTTTTGCCATGATGGAAATCAACAGGATCCCTAATATTTTGACCAATGTGTCTTTGGCATTTACAGACTTGGAGACCATTGGTGATTCACAAAAACATTTCTCCATATGATAATATTGTTGGTAAACTCTGAAATGATTCTTCCCACAGATATGCATGTAAGAACATTAGCATAATACTACAAGACAAACATGGTCAATCGTGCTAGAGCAGCAAACTCCTGTAGCTCTTCTTATTCCACATGTGAGGCCCTGATGAAAACACTGAGCATGTCTAGCCACTGTCAGAAGCCTACAGGTGAACGGACCTTGGGTTATAGCTATGTGTGTTTCTAATGATCACAAAAGAATGTAGTCTTGATGGGCCATTACACTTTCTTTGCTTAACATGTCATTTTGGCATTTTGTAGTATACTGAGATATTTCAGTATACTCTACTAGTGGATGTAAGATACTTTTTAAACTGGTGGTAACAAGTGATCCTTTTTGCCTTATTTAGGACAATGCTTGTAGCAGATTGTAGAATGAGCTTTCTCTCATGTTCCACAGATTTTCCTTGGACATTTCTTTCATCCTATTCCTGAGTGAGAAGGCAGTTTTATTATCATGTAGCAGATGGCCTTTCCAAGACACATCTCTGGTCTCTTCACTCGTGATGCTCCTTCGATGCTTTCATTTCACCTGACCTGGTTATGGCTGCTCATCCTCAAATGTACCAGGTTTGAGTTTCTGTTCATACTGTGGGCGAAGAAGGGAAATTGAATGGAAATCTGATGGGTTTTGTGAATTTGCGTCACGAAAACAAGGAGTTTATAAGGCAAAAGCAAAGATATAATCAAACACATTCTGATGTCATTTTCATTTTTGAAGAAACTGAACCTAGAAGTGAGCTTTCTGAGGTGAGAGTTATTGGATAGCAGATCATCTGTGTCACTAACATGACAGTGGGTAAGGACATCATTCACATAAGGAGATCGTTTTCACCCTTGACTTCTTCATGTGACTTCACCTTTGCTCACCACCATGTTGAGACTTCCAGTTAAACACATTTATCAGCAAAAGGAACATCCCAAATAGTGAACAACATGTTTTCTTGGGCAGACGGGAGGTGGATGTATTAGAATGTTTGGTCTTAAAAAAACCTACAAGAAGACAATGATAACGGTGTCAACAACACCCAATTGGAGTGGTTATTAGAGTGCAGATTGTGAAGTGGACCATGAACATGATGTCATCAGGTTATCATAAATGAAAGTTTATTCAGTGCCATGACCTCCATTAAATATTTCTTGCAACAATAATAATTAGGCAGCTGGATCTGTACAGGAATCCCTTCAAATGATTTGAGGTATGTCTATTCCAAAGAATGTGTTTTACTGTCTTCACCATAACACCATCCTAGTGGCATGGCACACTATCAATGTCAGGCGATCTCCCTGAACTGAAAACTTGATGAGTTCCATAGGAACAATTGGAGTTTTTTCAGACCAAGACAGATGTAATGGAAAACTTCCTTTTAGAGTGCAATGTCGTGGTTTTGGTACACTGGATCTGTATACCCAATAACCAGCCCTTCCAATAGTCTACAAATGCGTCTTGTGTTTCTTTCATGCAAATTTTTACCAGGTGCATAATAGAAGAACATTACTTAAGCACAAACTGAATTATAAATAGTGTGGGCACTTTTTCATAAATATTCTCCAACTATTTTCCAAACATTGTTCCTGTGAGGCCACTTATTTCTAGTTGCTTGTGATCATGATCACCAAAGAACCAGGAGCCAATATTATTTATCCTTACTTATTTTCTGCTTATATTTGGTGGCTTTTCTTTTAACTTCCCCCCATTAAAAATTACAGATATTAAATAACTGAAACTTAATGAACGGTTAGTAAAATATCTGTATGACTTTCATATTCATTCCTTGTTCTTTGCTCAGATAAAGTTGTCTTTGAGGCCATAGGAATTTTAAGGTTTTTTTTCGTGTTTGTTGTGTGGTGTGGTGTGTGTGTGTGTGTGTGTTGGTGCCGCGCCTCATGCCCATGCACACAGTGCATGAAGCAGCAATTGCTGTACTTGTGGAGGGCCAGGGTGACCTTGGTAGTACACCATTATTGTTCTACTTCTTATTCCTTCCTATGTAGTTTCCTAGGCTCTCCTGTCAGGACAGTTTCAGGCGTCACCCACACCTAAAAGTCATTTCTATGGGGGTTCGCCAGCTCCAAATTATCCAAGTCTTTTTTGCGCTTGGGAACACAGGGTTTTGGCCCCCTTACCCATCCTTCCAGCCATGGCCATCGGAGATTAAAACTTTAGGTTATCCCCCAATATCATGGTCATTCACACGTGGAATGTTATATCACATAAGGTGCATTTCTTGATACAAACCATTTTGAGGAAGGGACCAAATTTACCCACGCTGACCCAATCCAGCAGGAAGCAGCTACAAAGAAATATCACTCCTTATCACTAACAAGAGGCTAAGATGTTAGGATACCTGGCTCTAGCCTGATGGCCTCTGAGATGCCCCTGCCCCCCCTCCACCACCTCCCTCACGCTTTTAGCAAGGATACAAGATCAAAGACTGATCCCAACTACACCTCCAGGGCTGGGCAGGGTCCTGGAAGTCATCTCCCAGACCCTATCCCCTCATCCCACCCACCACCCCTGAGGATATAAAATCCTACATTCCTTCTTCTCTGCCTTAGTTTTTCTTTCCTCTAACTCCTCTCCTTATCAGTGGGTGGTTTGGAATTCCAATTAAACTTCACCAAGTTCATGGTGTGTGGTGCATTCTTATACTTTACACACACCACTGCCAACTAAAAAACTACTAGTATTCTAGGACTAGAAACTAGATACTAATAGTTATTTCCAAAGTAACTTTATATCTTTGCTAAATCTACCTATTGAATTTAATTCCAACCAACCACTGATACTCATGACAACTCACCCTAAAAACTTCTCTGCATTGCATTTTCCTATTTATTAATTTATTTTACTTAGGTTTTTGAGACGGTCTTACTCTATTATCCCAGACTAGTCTGGCATCCAGCATGCTAACCTTGAACATGGATTCAGGTGAACCTCCTACTCTGCTTTGCCATGTCCTTAATCAACCATGTTGTTTTGACAAGGTCACAATATGGGGAAAACTGCTTCAAGGAAGAGTTTTCTGGAAACAGGACATACCTTATTTGGAATATATAAGAGAAATATGGGGGTTGTCAAGCCTAAAGCCTACTCTCTGGGAATGAAAATGGGCAGGTTGTTAGGGTCTCCTCCCTTTTTGTAAATTGAGTTTTGCCATTTGTCTGCATAGATAATGGCAGGTGAATTCCTTCCTCTGGGAATTGGGTTTGCCTCCTATCTTAGATCTTTTTTGTTCTCAGGATTGGCTAGGTTATCACCTCCCTTACAGTTCCTTGCCTATGCATTTGAGATATGTTAATACATAGACTAGGTAACTCTGCTTTGAGGCATTCACTGTCCCTTCCCTTTTAACAACTAAGTGTCATGCCTGCTTTGAACTTTACCTGGAGATTTCATGTCTAGTCCTGCACAGCAAGTAGACGTCATTCTTGTCTTTTCTTTGTTAGCCAGAATGTATATACAACTGATTCTGAAGAGATTAGAGAGTAATTTCAAGAGTCCATAAACATAGGTGGGTAAAATTCCCTCAGATATGACTCTTGCTGAACTAATTCAGAATTCAATAAATATGAGATTATGCCATCTGTTCACAAGAATCAGCACGCTACAATTTCTCTTAAAGTACATAAGTTGTTAGAAAATAAAAAGATAGTGAATCCTAAGATAGTTCTTACCCTTATGACCCAATATAGGCCAGCTTATATGATAGCACTAGAATTTGGTATCCTCCAAAAGGAAAAATTAATGTATGGCATGCGCCCCCTCCAACAGATTCACCTTTACCATTTGCAGGAATATATAATAGATATGGCACATGTATAGCTAATTGTAATGAAAACCATGTTCCTTATTGAAATCTAAATTCTATGGACAGATTAAAAAGGAGCTCAACCTCCTTGGTACATTTTAACTAAATCACAAAAGCAGTCTTTATTAAAACAATGACAGCAGTGTGACCTAGATTCTGTGGCTATTTGGTGGAGCATTGTAGAATAAATAGATTTGGGGAATGGAACAGAGCCTGTTAATGTGTAATAGGACCTGTTTGTGCCTTTACCCTCAAGCAATGAGTTAGGTTCTTGAAAAATTGTTTATACAAAAGATAATTCCTGCTGAGCACATGGAATAGGAGACTGGGAGGGTAATGTGCCTCTTTGTTTTCCTCTGTTTGTGGGCTTAGTGATGCATTCTTTGCCCCCTACCCTAGATTTTCTAATATAAACTCTGCTGTAAACTTCAATAAACAGTTTCAGATTCACTCAGCCTGGAGCTGCATGTCTGTTCTTCATATCTGCTGACTCCTTGTCCACCGCAGCACTGCTTCTCAAATTCAGGGATTATAGGTATGATCCATGCCCCACTTAGGACTTTTTTTGTTTTGTTTTGTTTTGTTTGTTTTGGATAGGTTTTTTGTTTTTTTTTTTCATTTTACTTATTTATTTATTTTTTCCTTTTTATTTTTTTCCGCTCATACAAACATAATAGGAACCCTTGTCCCCTCCCTCCCTCCACCCCTCCCTGTTCCCTCCCCGCTTTGTCCCTTCTGTTCCCCCCTCCCTCCCTTTCTCCTAGTGCCCCCTCCCCCCATCTCTGAAGCATCCTTTAATGAGTATATCAAACTTTCCTCTGGGTCCTCTTCTCTGATGAGGTGTAAGGACTCAGTGGCATTTCCTAGAACTCTTTCTTGTGTTCCCCTTAAGTATAGGAACACTATTGTGACTGTTAATCCCTTGCTTCTAAGGATCCTAGTGCCTTTAGTCCATGCTAGAATTTGAGGGGTCAACAATATGTTGGTCATTGCGCAGATCATGTTGATTTTCTCCTTCCGAGCGGGCTCCAGGGACTGTACTCAGGTCACCAGGCCTGACAGCAAGCGCCTTTATTCAACTGAGCTATCTTGCCAGTCCACACTTAGGACTTTTATTGAGCATAGTATGTACATAGTATGGTGAGGTGATGGTTCCCTATGGAAAGACTCCCAATTCTGAGAGAGCTAAGCAAGCACATGAGGGCTTAAAAGTAAAGTTAGGAGGTAACAGAGCGGAGGCTTCATGGACAAGCAGGCTAGACTTCAGGAGTTTAGTGGAGTCTGAGAAAGAACAAAGGATAATGGACTAGCCTCTGCCCCCCTAACCGCTGAACCTCAAGTGACTTACAGTCAATACAGTGACAGTCTTATAGCAGGAAAGCACTATCCCTAGAGAAAAACCAGGTAAGAGGATTCCTGAAAAATGGGATATCTGAGGTTTTGGAAATATAGAACAACCATGTAGTTGTTCTATCTCAGAACCCATGGGTAAACAATCTCAGGGGCTATGCCTGGAAAGAGCTGGGGCAGCTAGAATGTTATCTGTTCTTGATAAATTGTAAAGAAAAGTCCAGACTTCAAACATTTCTCTTCCTCATCTTGTGGAACTCAGGTTCCCGCTGTGAAGCCCAAGTTCCCACCAGCAAGAAATTCAAATCTCCCGCCAGCGGCAAACTCTCCTGCAGGCGCCAACTCACCGCGGGTGGGCTGACCAGAGCCTGCCTGCATATCTCACCTTTTGGACTTCTTTGAACTTCTCCCCCTGGGCGTGCCGGGAACCGCCCAGGGCGAGGTTATCGGCTGGAACATCTGTGAACCGACTCAACCTCCCTGTGTGTAGTGGAATTTTTACTGCATGTATTTGCTCAAATGCAGTTGCTTTCCTATTAAAAACCCTGCCCCAAATTCAGTCGGGGCCGTTCTCTTTTGACTGAGCAGGGAGACGGTCCTGGCACGCGCCAGTTTAATAAATCTTGCCTCATGTCTTTACAGCAACCTAGTGGTTCTCGTGTCTCCTTCGGGGTCTGGGTAAGGGGCCTGAAAGGAACTTCGGTTCCAACATATGGGGGCTCGTCCGGGATGCCCCTGACCCAACTCGGAGGAGCCGACGACCAGGGTTGGAGGTAAGTGGAGCTCCTGAATTGTCCTGTGTCTTGTGTATTGTGTCTGTGGTCTCTCGTGTCAGTTTCTTTTCCAGGCCACCTAGGTGGGACGAAATTGGGACTGTACCCGTCGAGAGGTGGGTAGACGTACCCGAGACCTCGCAGGGCAAAGGGGACGCCCTGACCTCGGGGGCAGCAGGGGGTAAGCCGTAGTTGGATGGTATATTCCCAGCTGGGCTCAGTTGGACGGTATATTCCCAGGTGAACTCCCCCATAAGGCTTGGGCAATTGGACGGTATATTCCCAATTGAACCCAACCCTGTCGAGTAAGCTGCAGTTGGATGGTATATTCCCAACTGAGCTCATGGTGAAACTTTTTGGAGAAGGAGGATACGCCCGAACTGCAGCGGGCCTCCGAGCTCCTCTGTTGCCGGCTTCTTCTTCTTCTTTTTTTTTCCCCGGGATAAAAACCGCTCGAGCGAGTGCTTAAGGACCGGGTGCTGCAGATATTTGTCGGGTTCGTTTGTGTGTCGTTCTCTGTGTTCCTAGGGTATTTTTGTATTCAAGAAATTCAATATACAATGGGACAGACTCAATCAACGCCCCTAAACTTGACGATCAACCATCGGACGGACGTTAGGGAAATCAGGAAAGGAAACTAGCAGGTTTTCTGCCGCTCAGAGTGGCCGGCCTTCCAGACCAGCCGGCCTCCTGGAGGATGAAGTTTACCACCCTCTGTTCTGATGAATGGCCCACTTTCTAGGGCGGCAAATGTTTGTTTTAAGAAAGCCTCTGCCCCCCTGTGCTGGAGGGGCCAGAAGAACTGTCTGTCGTTTTTTGTGCTGTGTTTATGATGATCTCATTTTAAGAGTTACTCTAAGTGTTTTGGTTTGCTTAGTTATCTGGATTTTCCATAATATGTGTGTTTTATGTTTCAAAATAACAAAGGTATGGCCATTTCAAATTATTGCGCGCTTATAATTACATCTGGGTTTTTTTGACTTTTTATTATTTGGTATGCTCAATTTAAATGCACGTGCACACTTAAGAACAACATAAAAGGCCTGAGTACGTACTGATTAAAATATTTTGTTTTATCTTGATTTCTATGAAGCTTCACAAAAGGTGATATTGTGTTTTTACCTAGGATCTAATAACATCACTTTTATAATTCCTTTAAAAGAGTTTGTTTTCCCATGTGTGATACCAACACATCTAACAGCCAGAAAGGAAAACTGATTTCTGAGAAATTCATTGGAATTTCTTCATTCTCCTGGTATGTATGCTAATTCCCTGTTTCCAGGTGTACTCCTGTGTTCTGTTACAATCTTGCTAACTTAATTGGGATATAATGATTTTTAAGATGAGGTCTACTGTTATTGCCTCTTTTAAAGGACATTTTTTTAAAGGGTAAACAACAGAAAACCATCAAATATGAAAGAAAATATGTATGGTAGTTAGATGTACAAGAGGTTTAAAAAAAAGGATTTATGGGATGAGCTATCTTACCTAGAGAGTTAAAGTATGTGCAGGAGGTTTATGAGTTTGGTTACTTAAGAAAAAAATGTTAAAGTATGTGGTGAAGGTTTGTGGAATGTTAGGTTTATGAGAAGACTAAAAGTTAGAGATGATGGTTAAAGGAAATGTCCTAAAAGAAAAGGCATTGAGCCTCAAAAATTAGAAATTAAGAATTAAGCTTCATGTATTTAAATGTATTTTTAATTGTTTGTTTTGACTAAATAAGACAGCAGCCCTAACCGGGCCCTCATCTGCTCCCTGGGAAGTGGGTTCCCAGAGAGCAGGGTTCTGCTCAGCATCAGACCAACAGGAGGAACCGAGGCCCCGGCTGATGATGCCACCTCAGCTGCAGCTTAGAGCAGCAGACTCAAGGCCAGCTGTTAAACCAACCTCTACTCACCTTTTGGAACAGGCCTCTCTTGGAGGGGGAGGAAAAGGGCACCTGCAAAATGAGGGAGGGAATGTTTTAACCTCTGTATGAATGTGTGAGTGAATGTCGGCCTGAGGTGGGAAACCTGTAACACCTCTGTGCTCGAGTTTGTAGTCCCACGGCGAGATCCCTAAGATCTCTTAAAGCCACGGGATTCGATTGGGCCAGTTCTGCGTTTCCATGGTGATAACATACGGTCTAGGGTGGGATCGGATTAGAATCCGATCGCAAGTCACGAAATAGCTGAACCCACTATGGCTAAGTTATCACCCATGACTCTGCAAAGAGTGTGGCCAGGCTGGCGCTTGAATGATCTCTCCTGGAGGGATTCCCAACCTTTGTCTGTCTGCGTCATGTGGTGGGGATCAATGTGACTCTAGCTCTTGGTCTACGTAGTACAGTGGGGATCAATGTAACTTTAGCTTTTGTTAGTCAATGGAAGGGAATTCCTAAAAATGTTTGCCCTGAAGGAAAGTGTTTCAAGTCTGAGACCATGACTATGCTGTTTAAATAGCATAGGGAATACAGGAAGCTTCAGGCATGTGTGGACCATGGACTCTCCTCTTTTAGTGTCATCGGGTAGAGCTCTGGTGGCATTGGGTGGAGTGCTGGCCTCCCCGGACCACACCACGGGCAGTGTCAATGGATGTCTTTGCTGACAACACTGTGTATAGTGATTATCAGAACTCTGCTAAGCCACACGTCCTTTCCTCAAGTCCAGGTTCACTAATTGAAGCCAAAAGAGAGAGATTTCCCCTTCCTGTGTCCAGGGACTATCTAGAAATTGTGAATGCTTAGTTCTACCAACCTAAAAGAGGGTCAAGTCATACATGCCCTGTATATATCTTAGACAAGAAATTACCCCAGGAAGATCTTTAAATTATAATACCATCCAACTAGAAAGTTAAGAGGCTATAAACATTTGTACCAAAAGTACCAGCTAGTAACTCAGGAAAAGCTTTGCCTCTCAATGCCCTCAAGACTAAGGTGGAACAGGAATTTCATTTAGCTTCCATGTCAGCCAAAGTCTGTCTTAGAGGTAGAATCCTTTGTTTCTGTTTGTCCTAGGACTTTAAAAATAGGACAGGTGACCTAGGACTTAGTATAAAAAAAAGAGAAAAGAAAGAGAAAGAACCAGAAAGCAAAGAAATCAGAACTTGACATTTGCCTTAGGGGATAGGTTAAACAGGCACCCCAAGCAGATCAACCCAGGACCCCTCCCGACAGGGGAAAGGTGGAAAAAGATGCTTCGAATATGACCAGACTGGGCGCTTTGAGACTGTTGTGAGCACAGAAAGCTTTCATATGGCCTATGTCCCAAACATGGGAATTTCCACTGGAGGAAAGATTGCCCCCTGAACCCCAGGGCCCAGGGGTCGAACACCCCGGTGGAGATCAATGTAATGGCCTGAAGCTTATAGCTTCCCTCTGATGGAAAAGGAGTTTGCCACTGATATCCAGCAAAAGGAAGCCCAAAAGTGCCAGGTTGAGCATCTCGTGAGAACCTTGGGTTTAACATGCAAATGGGAAGTCTCTTTGTTTCTATGTTAATGGACTAGGGAGCACAAAATTCTAGTGCTCAACTTCCTTCCTAGGCTTTTGTCAACTTTTGATTTTACTGAAATGTTTAAGATCAAGAAAATGATAGGCTCATTGCACTCACAAAGTAACTACTGAGATTCCTTATATGCTTAATAGTAATGCTTTTTAGGCATTCCTTTGTTTACATGCCTGAGTGCCCGAATATTCAAGGATTAGGCTTAGTAGAATAAAATAGTTTAGCACTGTTATAAAGTCATCCACGTGGCTCTGGTTTTAGATGCACCAAAAGTATTAGAAGAGAAAACCATGGATTACAGAAAATGCAGTCTCTATTACAAGTATGTGGGCTCAGCCTCTTGGCTATCTGGTGCAGCATTATAGACTGGCTAGATTTGCAAATACTGAAAGAATATTTCTGTTAAGTGGCATTATCCTCAAGCATTGGGATACAGTAAACGGGTCCAGATTCACTAAGCCAAGAGAGTTGTTTTTGTTCTCCATTCTGCTGACTCCTTGCCTCACCTGATCCAGGGGAGCCCTGATCTCGAGGCTGCAGCTCTGGCCTGAGGCACCCAAGAAAGACAGTTTGTGCTATAGAGTTAAAACCAGAGACATAGGTCGGTGAAAAGTTTAATAAAGTTTAGCTAAAGTCAGAGAAAATTTAGAAAAGCGGCAGGAACAACTAGAACAGCCACCGGGATGGTTTGAGACATGGTTTAATAGCTCCCCTTGGCTCACGACATTGCTATCAGCTTTAGCTGGCCCCCTCTTAATACTAATAATCATGCTAACTCTTGGACCTTACATCATTAATAGACTTCTTGCCTTTGTCAAGGACAGGCTAAACGCTGTCCAAATTATGGTATTGAGGCAACAATATGCTTATGAACATGCTAGGGCGGAAGAAAAGAAGTCCCTATGATAACAATGTCCTGTTCCCTTCCAGAGACAAGAGGCCGAGCCATCACGACCCCAGGACACCGACCCTTTCCAGCAGGAAGAAGTTAGAGCGGTCGTCGCCCCAGTTCCCATATAGTTGGCTCGGCCTCCCCTGTCTCCTCTCTAACCATATTTTTTAAGATTACAAATTCCGCCAAAAGAAAAGGGGGGAATGTGGAACTCAGGTTCCCGCTGTGAAGCCCAAGTTCCCACCAGCAAGAAATTCAAATCTCCCGCCAGCGGCAAACTCTCCTGCAGGCGCCAACTCACCGCGGGTGGGCTGACCAGAGCCTGCCTGCATATCTCACCTTTTGGACTTCTTTGAACTTCTCCCCCTGGGCGTGCCGGGAACCGCCCAGGGCGAGGTTATCGGCTGGAACATCTGTGAACCGACTCAACCTCCCTGTGTGTAGTGGAATTTTTACTGCATGTATTTGCTCAAATGTAGTTGCTTTCCTATAAAAACCCTGCCCCAAATTCAGTCGGGGCCGTTCTCTTTTGCCTGAGCAGGGAGACGGTCCTGGCACGCGCCAGTTTAATAAATCTTGCCTCATGTCTTTACAGCAACCTAGTGGTTCTCGTGTCTCCTTCGGGGTCTGGGTAAGGGGCCTGAAAGGAACTTCGGTTCCAACAATCTTCCCATTTCTTGTTTGGGTCACCAAGGCCTAAGCCTGCTCTCTAGAGGATGATGTATTAGCATCTGGAATAGACAGTTGCAGACAGATTTCTCGCCATTTGAGAGTTTTTGAATTTACTTCCTGTCTGTTCTCAATCAGATTGCTTCTGTTCTTGTCAGGACTGTCGACGCTAAGATGTTCGCCCTGCAGTTTTATCCTTGTGCATTTTTTTTAAAGTGTGTGTGTGTGTGTGTGTGTGTGTGAGAGAGAGAGAGAGACAGAGAGACAGAGAGAGAGACAGAGAGAGAGAGAGAGAGAGAACCATGTGGAGGACCAAGAGTAAATTCAGGAATCATCCTGGATTCTTTCTACCTCTTTCTTGCTTTGCTCTGGGATTCCCAGGCTCTGCCTACTAGGGCCAAAAGTGCAGGCCCCTGAAGTTTCCCCTGGTAGTTTTTTTTAACATAGGACCTGGGATCTAAACTCAGGACCTTCTGTTTGTGAGACAGAATCTTAACCCCTGAGCAACCCATCTCTCTGTGCATGCCCTTCCCTGTACATTTTGAGATCATTAAATATGTTAATACATGGATCATGAGATTATGTACATAGTCACAATAACAAGGAAACTCTGCTTGGAGATTTTCATTGTCCATTCCCTTTTAGCAACGAAGTGTCATGTCTGCCTTTTGCTCTACCTAGAGATATCATGTCTGGTCCCACATAACAAGTATGTGTCACTTCTGCTTTTTTAGCTAGCCCAGAATGTGTATCTTTAACATATTCCTGTAAACAATTTGGCCTTGCTGTTCTTTGTTGTTGTTGTCGTTTTTTCTTTAAATATACATGTGTGCTACAAATAAAATCAGTTTAGATGATGAAGGACATTCTAGGCTCCCTCTGACCCAGTCTGGACTTTTAATTCCTAAATTATTCCTATTCCTGTTTCCAGAGTGTAGTCTGGGTTTGTGCTGGTTCGTGAACTCAGACAATTTCTTTTATAAATTAATGTCCACTGATACCCAAGTATAGAAAATACGCATTTCTACCTGAGTCAGTTGATAAATGACACACCATCTTTAGCCATGTGTTTTTTATTATGCCATTTGCATGGGTTAGATGCCCACCCTAGTGACCCTGACAATGGGAGTCTGGAGCTCAGCAGCTGTTTCAGTGTTTGCGGATGACATTCCAGTGCAGCCCAATGGCATCAATGAGACCGGACCAGCCACTGATGAAACGGAGCACAGTGTTGGAGTGCAAGGGAACAGCACTGAAACTTGTGCCTTTGTCATTTCCAAAAGACAGGTGGTGACCCTTATTCGTCACAAAGACCAACTTTCTCAGATAACGCGTGTGCTTGCCAGACACCTGAATCACTGATTCCCCAGGGTGTAGGAAGACCTCATGGAGGTCTCTTTTGTGCCACCCACATAGTTACTCCACGACTTGCCAGAGTGCACCTGGAGATTGGGGACAGGGGTGAAGAAGAAAAGGGATCCACTAAATTGGGTTTTCAAACTTCAGGATCTCTTAGTCTACATGCTGAGAACTTCAAACTGGTGACAAAGACTGTAAATCCCCATGTCCACTCAACCCCAGAACACCAGGGCTGGGTGACCCCTAGAAAACTATGTAGAGAATTCATACTGCAGCAGACAGGTTTACAGAGGAAAAAGAGGTTGTGAGGAGACCTGGAACCTGATTTTGGTTTTCTTTTAGTTCTTTTTAAGTATGTTTCTCCACATATATATAGCTTTCATAATGTGGCACAGTCAGATTATTTTATCTGCCATCCCAAAAACAATGATTTAATCTTTACATGTAGATCTTGTAGGCTTAATTTGTCTGTTTCATCTTTTCTAGGTTAATATCCATAAAGCTTCAAATGTGGGGACCCCTAAACCATCCCAGCATCTCATGAGGACACCAGATTCTCCACAGTTCCTTAGCCCCAACTCAGCAGGAAGTAGCCAGAGTGGCCTTCACCCCTCATCCCCTAAGCAGTCTGGATCTTCAATAGATTAAGAGGGCAAATAAGGCAGAATTAGAGTAACAATGGTGGGACAGTCTTTGAAGGTTTTTGAAATTCCAGAAGGCTATCTCCCACTGCTGAGATCACCCTCAAGGAACACCCCTGCTGAGGAACTGACTCCAATCCTCCACAGAGATAAGATGGCCAACTTCCCTATGAAAGGAAATGGAGATGAGTTTTCTATATCCAACAGGCTAAGCCCATCAAAGAAACAACTTGATCTGCAGTCCCACATGAGCCCAAGATCAGCTGGGTTGGGCTCCAATGTGAGCTAACCAGTGGGGAAAAGTCATTTATCCCTGGCTTATGTAAACTTATAAATATACCTGACCTTGGTAGCCATCTTTGGTACCTGCCCTTCACAGCACTCCACATGTAGAGTTCCTGAGTTCATTTCTAGTTGCCTGCTCCTCATGGATTCCATGCCTGGAGTCCATAAATTCTCCAGGATGCCCTAATCCCTTATGGTACTCCATGTCTACAGTCCATGAGTTCCATCCTTTCTCTCTTCTAATAAACTCTACCTTGATCCTCTGTATTAGTTAGGGTTCTCTAGAGTCACAGAATTCACAGAACGAATATATATATATAAGAAATTTATTGAGTTGGCTTACAGATATGGCTGAGGTAGTCCAGCAAGGCTGTCAGTAGCCGAGGTAGTCCAACGATGGCTTCCTGTAGCCGAGGTAGTCCAACGATCGCTTCCTGTAGCGCAGGTAGTTCCAACGATGGCTGCCGAAAGCTAGCTGCTCAGTTCGTTAGTCAAGTAGGTGATGGCTGAAGATTGGAGAACTCCTAGGGTCTTAGTCCCGGCGGCCAGAAGGAAGAACAATTCCTAGCACAGCTGCAAGAAGGGGTCTGTTCTCCTTGGTGGCTCCTTTTTATATGATGTAGTATTGGGAGGATCCTATGAGAGCTTCGGAGTTCTGATAGGATCTAGGGCGTGTACTATCCTTTCAAGTAGTCTCAGTTGATCCTTTCCAGAGGTAGTCTGAGCCCAGCTTAGTTAATACCCTGTGTGTCAAGGCTTAACTATCACAAGTCCACCCCTTGTCAACTTGACACCAAATCACATTTCCTTAGGCTATTAAAAATTCTCCAAATAAAAACAGTAAGATTCTGAGTTCTGCCTAACATAATATAGCTATCCACGTACAACCGCACACGCATTATTTTTACAAGATTAATGACAATGCCCCTTGAGAAATGTTTAGTCTTAGTGTCCCATAACACAATATCATAATATAGATTACAGCATTTCATCTCATAACTAAAGATTAACATTATATTACATTACATAAATATCTTCTTAGAGTATGTGCACATGCACAAGTCTATTCTTGACAGTCTGGACCAGAAGCATTCATGGTAATTATAATCCTTGTTTCTGTAACTGGTTACGTGGCCTTAGGTGGTATTTATAACTACTTTCTTCTACTACCCATTCTGTATTTCCTCCAACTTCAGCAAGTACTTCTGCAGGTCTTGGCTCTTTACCTGAGGGGTTATCCATACCTTCATTCCTGAAGGATTTGGACCATTTACTGTCTTTCCTGTGTTGGGTTGCTGTAAATTCCCATTAACCTTAATCACAGGACATGGTAATACCAAGAGGCGCCCTAGTGGATCTCCTACATTCCAGACATATTCTTCCTTACCACCATTGTGGAGAACCAGTCCAATTTCTCCTTGGTGGTCTGGGTCAATCACCCCTCCTAACACTGTCATTCCTTTCTTAGCCTGCTGGCTCAAGGGCATTAGAAGTCCAAAATAACCAGGAGGAAGCCTTAGCTTCCAGTTCAAAGGAATAGTTGCTGTGTCTCCTGGCAAAAGCATTCCCTGCTCTGGACTCAAAACTTCTAAGCCAGTAGAATACAGGCTTGCGGGAACAGGAAGCAAAAATTTTCCTAATGGGTCACTAGGAGTGATAGTAAGAGGAGCTATTCCTGTTTCCACCCCTTGATTCCTGGACCCGTGAATCCTGGCTATAGGAGACACAGTACTATATATTGGACGCTGGTTTAAGGCATATACTGCCTTCTGGAGAATTCTGCCCCATCCCTCCAGACTATTACTACCCAATTGATGCTGTAATTGTGCCTTTAAAAGGCCATTCCACCGTTCTATCAAGCTAGCTGCTTCAGAATGGTGGGGAACGTGGTAAGACCAATGAATCCCATGGTCATGAGCCCACTGTCGTACTTCTTTAGCTGTGAAATGAGTTCCCTAGTCAGAAGCAATGCTGTGTGGAATTCCATGATGGTGGATAAGGCATTCTGTAAGTCCCTGGATGGTAGTCTTGACAGAAGCATGACGTTCAGGAAAGGCAAATCCATAACCAGAATAAGTATCTATCCCAGTAAGAACAAAGCACTGCCCTTTCCATCTTGGAAGGGTCCAATGTAGTCAACCTGCCACCATGTTGCTAGTTGGTCACCCCGAGGAATAGCTCCATATCGAGGACTCAGCATTGGTCTCTGCTGCTGGCAGATTTGGCACTCAGCAGCAGCTGTGGCCAGGTCAGCCTTGGTTAGTGGAAGTCCATGTTGTTGAGCCCATGAATAACCTCCATCTCTGCCACCATGTCCACTTTGCTCATGGGCCCATTGGGCAATGACAGGAATGGCTGGGGAAAGAGGCTGACTGTCCACAGAACGGGTCATCTTATCCACCTGATTATTGAATGTTTCTGCTGCCAATGTCCTCTTTTGATGAGCATTTACATGAGACACAAATATCTTTCTGTCCTTTGCCCATTGGGAGAGATCTATCCACATGCTTCTTCCCCAGATGTCTTTTTCACCAATTTTCCAATTATGTTCCTTCCAAGTCCCTGACCATCCTGCCAAACCATTGGCTACAGCCCATGAATCAGTATACAGTTGCACATCTGGCCATTTTCCTTCCAGGCAAAGTGTACAACCATGTGCACTGCCCGAAGTTCTGCCCATTGTGAAGATTTCCCTTCTCCAGTGTCCTTTAGGGTTGTTGCAGAAAGGGGTTGCAGTGCTGCAGCTGTCCACTTCTGGGTGGCACTCATGATGGGTAACTCAGGTCACATGGTAACTTGGTGACCCATTGTCAGACGTTCAGTTTCCACTAAGGCCCAATAACAAGCCAAGAGTTGTTTCTCAAAAGGAGAGTAATTGTCTGCGGATGATGGCAGGGCCTTGGTCCAAAATCCCAAGGGTCTCCTCTGTGATTCACCTATGGAAGCCTGCCAGAGACTCCAAACAGCATCTCTATCTGCAACAGACATTTCCAATACTATTGGGTCCGCTGGATCATATGGTCCAAGTGGCAAGGCAGCCTGTACAGCAGCTTGAACCTGCTGAAGAGCCTTCTCTTGTTCTGGGCCCCACTCAAAGCTGGCAGCTTTCTGAGTTACTTGGTATATAGGCCTAAGTAACACACCCAAGTGAGGAATGTGCTGCCTCCAAAATCCAAACAGACCCACCAAACGCTGTGCTTCTTTCTTAGTGGTGGGAGGGACCAGGTGCAACAACTTATTCTTTACCTTAGAGGGGATATCTCTACATGCCCCACACCACTGAACTCCTAAAAATTTTACTGAAGTGGAAGGTCCTTGGATTTTGGTTGGGTTTATTTCCCATCCTCTGTTGCGCATATGCCTTACCAACAAATCCAAAATGCTTGCTACTTCCTGCTCACTTGATCCAATCAGCATAATATCATCTATATAATGGACTAGTGTGATACCTTGTGGAAGAGACAAGCGATCAAGGTCTCTGCGAACCAAGTTATGGCATAGGGCTGGAGAATTAATATACCCTTGAGGTAACACTGTAAATGTATATTGCTGGCCTTGCCAACTGAAAGCAAATTGCTTCTGATGATCTTTATGAATAGGTATGGAGAAAAAAAGCATTTGCAAGATCAATGGCTGCATACCAAGTACCAGGAGATGTGTTGATCTGTTCAAACAATGAAACCACATCTGGTACAGCAGCTTCAATTGGAGTCACAACTTGGTTAAGTTTGTGATAATCAACAGTCATTCTCCATGATCCATCTGTCTTCTGCACAGGCCAAATGGGAGAGTTAAAAGGAGAGGTGGTCGGAACCACCACCCCTGCATCCTTCAAGTCCTTTATGGTAGCACTAATTTCTGTAATTCCCCCAGGGATATGATACTGTTTCTGATTCACTATTTTCCTTGGTAGAGGCAATTCTAAAGGCTTCCATTTGGCCTTCCCAACCATAATGGCTCTTACTCCACATTTCAAGGAACCAATGTGAGGGTTCTGCCAACTTCTAAGTATATCTATTCCAATTATACATTCTGGTACTGGGAAAATAACCACTGGATGAGTTTGGGGACCTACTGGACCTACTGTGAGTCGAACATTAGCCAAAACTCCATCAATCACTTGACCTCCATATGCCCCTACTTTAACTGGAGGGCCACTATGCTTTTTAGGGTCTCCTGGAATCAATGTCAACTCAGACCCAGTATCTAGTAGACCCCGAAATGTCTGATTATTTCCTTTCCCCCAATGCACAGTTACTCTAGTGAAAGGCCTTAGGTCCCTTTGTGGAAGGACAGGAGAAAGATTAATATTAAAGCTTTTTGCCATGGTGTCAAGATCCTTCCTTAAAGGGGCCCGGCCTCCCCTTCATTCAAGGGGTTCTGGATCTGTAAACTGGCTCAAGTCTGGAAATTGGTTGACAGGCCGTGATTCTCTGCTACTACGAGTAAAGGCAGCTTTTCCTTCATTTCTGTTAGAATTTTTCTGCTTGTACAGGTCAAATAAGAACTTTGTAGACTTTTTATCTATTTTACTTTTGGGGACACCATGGTTAATTAGCCAATGCCAAAGGTCTAAGCGAGTGAGACCCTCATAAGTACTGTTCTGTCTAGGCTGCACATTATGGTTAGTACGCTTACTTTGCCATTGGCGATTCAATGCTGCCACTTGGCCCCTACTACTCCTCGATCCACCTAGGCCCACTGAATTTAAGTCTTCCAACTGGGCGGCAACATCTCCCATTGTTAAGTCTGGAACAAGGAGAAGAGCAATGATAGGAGCCTTCATATTTGGTGCTGCCCCTCTCACCAATTTATTAAGTACATTTCTGGTAAAAGGCATGTCATCTGGATTCTCCCATTGAGAATTGGATTTTAAAGATCGTATCCAGTCAAGCATACCAATTTCCCTGAGCCTCTTAATCCCATCATCAACATTAAACCAAGGAATGTCTGGAATCTCTAGTTCCTTCTCAGAAGGCCAAACTTTAATAAATACTTCAGCTACCCACTCAAATAAACTCTTGGCACCATTTTTAACTCTATGAGTAGCAGTGTTAAACCTAGAATCCCTACTCAATGGGCCCATTTCTGTGAACTCACTTTTATCCAGTTTTATACTTCTTCCACCAGTATCCCATAGCCTTACAATCCATTCCCAGGGGTATTCCCCAGATTGCTGCTTAAACGTGTTAGAAAAGTCATGGAGTTCTTTAGGGGTATAGCGCAGTTCTTTAGGGGTATAGCGCACCTCCTCATGGACCACACTTTCTATTTCACCTTTAGGAGTCTGTTTAGCCTTGAGACTAGTTATAGGCCTGGAAGCAATCACAGATGGGCGTGATGTAACTTCAGTATTTACTCGTGGCAAAGGTGAAAACAGCACTTTTGTAGAGGGTGGGTATGGGGATTCATTCTCTGCTAAGGGTGGGGAGACCATTTCCTCAGGCGGAATAAATGCACCAGAAGTTGAGGGTTCAACGTCCTCGTTCTCATCATCAGTTTGGTCTTCCCACACATTAGCATCCCACTTTTCAGGATCCCACTCTTTACCAATCAGCGCTTTTACTTTAACCGCTGACACCTTTCAAGGCTGGGAATTTAATTTACATTGTAACTCAGCCACTCTAATAATCAAAGTTTGGGTTTGATTTTCAATAATTCGAGCCCTATTGCTACTGGAGAGAAGATTCTCTTCTAGGGCACACTTAGAAACTTCTAAGTTGTTTATGCGCTTTCTGAGTTGGATATTTTCCTCGCTGAGATCTTCCTTTTCCATTTGTAGTTTAATGAGAGATGCTAGGAACAACCAGCCAGCATCATCATTTTCCTTATTCTTACTCATTTTTTGTAAAGTTTCATATACAGAATCGCTGAGCTTCTCAATCCTCGCAAGAGGGGCATCAAGACTGTCCAACACACCTACTTTTACCAGTTCTAGAAACAGTTCACTCCAAACAGTGTCCTCCATGCCACTAGGGGAGTCTTTAGCCACTGGCACTGGGTCAACAAGCCAGCTCCAGAAATCACAAAACTTGCCAGTAAAATTCATTCTTACAATTCTGCTTCTCTAGAACCACTTCTGGTACCAATTTTTGTAACGGTTACTCTTAATTATTGCTGTGAGAGAATACTCAAAGTCGATCAACTTAAGGGAGAAAGGGAGGTTTATTCAGTTTACGGTTCCAGAGGGAAGGGACAGTCTCTCAAAGCAGAGGTGGCATAGCTGGCTGGCCAAAGCTGGAGGAGGCTAAGTCACTGCAGACATCTTGGAAGCTGAGAGCTGCAGACTGCTTGCAGCAAAGGCAGACTTCTCTTGGAGGTACGGTGGGACTAATCCACTTCAGGCCCACCCCTTGTGACTGCCTTCCTCCAGCAAGGCTCCACCTCTCAGGTGCCATGACTTTGCCAAACACATGAGACTGTGGGGGACACATTTCAAACCATGATATCCTCTCACACATGTTCTGGTTTCAATCTTTGACTCTGAACACTAGAACCCTGCAACAACATGACTATGTCCAATTAGAGACCCCAGAAACAATATTTTCTCTGTGTGTATCTCTCTTTCTGCCTCTCTTTCTTGCTCTGCCTTTCTGCTTCTCTGTCTGTTTCCTAGACAGCCGTGCTTTATGATGTTTGCTTATTTTGTCCTCCTGTTTGCTTGACAATAAATCTCCTTTATATGTTATATGCTGGTTTTGGTATGACTTTGTATCCCTGATCATTCCAAGATAGGGGACCCTCCCAAAAGTCCCCCCTCCAACTACCTTACCTGTTCAATTCAGCAACCATTTATAGGATATAGGGCCAAGAGTCAAGAATGCAGAGGTAAACCAGACAAGACCCCTGCCTTAGCATGAACTCTCCATTTAGCAGAGGAGACCTCCATGCAAACAGATATATCATAGTGCAGGAGAATCAACACCTCAATCAAGTGTGTAGGGAGCAAGGCACGAGCACAGGCATAGGAATGATGGATGCTATTGAAGAGTCGAGGCCTTTATGAGGCAAGGTGGGTATGAGGTGTTAAGGACCAGAAACTAGCAGATAACAAACTGGAGAAACTGATTTGATCCACCATCAAATGTTAGCAGAATCTGATAACTCTATTCAACCTGAGGCAACAGAGAAGAGCAAGGCAATGAACTGGTCAAACTGAAACCTCTTCCTCCCATACTACAATCATTGCTCCATTATAATCCTCATGCCCCAAGTACCAAAATGGTAGTGATTCCCATCCCGCAGGGAAATTGCTACACTCTCAACAGAGTTCTGAATAAACTCCAGTCTTCAAGGATGTAGCCTGGTTTTATACCTCTTCCCTTAATCTCCTTTTTTGCAAAATTTGGTTCACTGACTGGGAACAGTGTGGGTGGGCATCCCTTCCTCTCCCTGGTTTGCCCCCAAGTGGCCCCGCCATAATAACCTCCTTCTCTTCTCCCTCTTTCTGCCAATGTTCCACCTGAAGGTTTGAGACCCACCCAGCTGCTACAGGTCCTAAATGGAAATCACATATCCTGATTGCTTATGGACTCAACGTGGGGATGCAGGCTGTGTTGAGAGAGCAGTCACATGGGTCTTCGGGCTAAACCCAGCTAGCTCATCAGCTCCTCTTTACTCTCCCTCCTCTTATTACTACTCTTTCCACACACAGACTGGAGCTCCCACTTAGAGATTACTTGCCATTCAAATCATTTGTGCACACATATACATGGTGTTGCAGTCAGCCTGCATGGTTGCTGATAAATGACCATCACACAGCTTAAGGGAACAAGGAGTTTACTTTCTTATGATAGTCCGGTTACAGTTCATAGTCCAGCTTGACAGGAGAGCACACACCAACACCAGGGCCGAGGGAACTGGCCACCATAACCGCTGAGAGATGGACAATCCTTACTTGCCAGACCAGCATGTCTGGCCAAGTATACAGAAGGATGCCCACTCTCTCAACCAGCTCTCTGTGATTTATCCAGGGCCTAATCCCACCCACCATGGGCTGGGTCTTCCCCAGCAGCCAGACAATCTCCTTCAGGTTTGCTCTGGGCTTAACTCAACCATCAACTCTCTACACCTGTGCCCAGAGCTCAAACCCTCAAGAGTCAAGTTGACACCTGTGTTTAACTATGACATTCCACCCCTTGTCAACTTGACACAAAAACAATAGCACTTTTAAACTGTAACCTTTCCTTGTCCCCACAGATGTTAAAATATAAATACATTCCATGGACAAATTTAAAATGTTCTCTCATTAAAACTTCAGTTCCAATATTTTAAAAGTTTAAAGCAGATAAAACATTAAAACAGAAGGATCTTAAAACAATAAGAAAACATTTAAAAGATCAAAGTCCAGCAAATCACCGCATCCTGTACTTCAATGTCCATCTTCTGCTGCTCATCACGTAGTCAAGGCGGCTCAAAGATTCTAGGCATTCTCAGTCCCTGTTTGCAGCTCGAAGTTGTAAGAGCAGAGTTCCTCTGAACCAGGCTGAATCTCCACTCGCAGTCGTCCTCAGCAGCAGTCCCACAGTTCTGGCATCTCAAACACAACTCTGGGTTCTCCTCTGCAGCTTTAAGCTTCACCATCTCTTGCAGGACTCTACGCCTGCCACTTGGTGCCAAGCTTCTGCTGCTCTCCATGAACCCTTCAGTAGTACGTGAAAACCAGTATCACCTGAGGGACGCTGCCTGATTCCGAAGCGAGGTTGAAACGCAGCTTAGTCCCCTGGAGCCACAGCTGCACCAACTTCAACGCGCTGACGCTGGAAAAGCCTCTCTTCTAGGCAACCAAACTTGCAAAGGGCAAGAAACAGCTTTAACTTGGGCTTTCACCCCCTGAAGGAATCTGAGCTTCCAAACCACGAACTTGCCATACGGTGATTTCCACGTCCTCCACCGTCTCAGTGCAAGTCACTAGGTTTTCCTTCACTGATACTCATTTGTCCAACAGCAGCAGATATTCTGCTGCCTGCCCTTTGCATATCCAAACCTTCAAGGCTGCCAACACAGCTCTCCTCAATCAAGCAAACCAGTCCATCGTCTCTCAATTCAACTTTACCAAAGTCCTTGTTCCCCTCCTCAGAAACTGGGCCCAAACAATGTCTCTCAGCAATTGGCCCACTAAACTCTGAAGAACGGTATTTGTAAATCCACAAAGTGAAAATTCTCAAACATTTTCAACTTTGTCCAGCGAAACCGTTCAAAAGATACAAAATCCACATAGTTAGATTTATCAGCAACACCCCACTTCCTTGGTACCAAATTCTGTTGCAGTCAGCCTGCATGGTTGCTGATAAATGACCGTCACACAGCTTAAGGGAACAAGGAGTTTACTTTCTTATGATAGTCCGGTTACAGTTCATAGTCCAGCTTGACAGGAGAGCACACACCAATACCAGGGCCAAGGGAACTGGCCACCATAACGGCTGAGAGATGGACAATCCTTACTTGCCAGACCAGCATGTCTGGCCAAGTATACAGAAGGATGCCCACTCTCTCAACCAGCTCTCTGTGATTTATCCAGGGCCTAATCCCACCCACCATGGGCTGGGTCTTCCCCAGCAGCCAGACAATCTCCTTCAGGTTTGCTCTGGGCTTAACTCAACCATCAACTCTCTACACCTGTGCCCAGAGCTCAAACCCTCAAGAGTCAAGTTGACACCTGTGTTTAACTATGACACATGGATAGGGTGATTTTGTTCAGCAATCTCTTTTGGAGGTGCCCCTATTAAGATTAAGATTAATAAGGACGCCTATTGTCTTGGGAAAGTTGACTTTCTTCTTATTTCTCCTTATCCCAATCCTCATCATGGACAACAAGTTATCTATCTCCACAGACGCGCCCTTGGCTTCTCAGAGGGAACACTTAAGAGAACTCCATTTGGCAGACTATTAATGCTAATGTGTCAAAATTCAGCCTCAACATGATTTAGACAATGTCAGCTGTTACCCTGAATTTGACACTTTTGAATTTTAATATTCTCTGAGACTTAAACAACTCCTGAAAATGGAGTTGCAGGTGATACAAGGTCCTTTATACTCTCATCTTTTCTTCTCCACATAATTGTTCCCATCTTTGCATTTCCTGTACACTTGCTCAGATGCTTCTCTGTTCTAAGCCCCCCACCAATAACACCACCCAAAAGTTTCCCTCTCCCTTCCTCCTTTCTTCTGATCCCGCTGATGAGCTTCTCCCCATTTCAGTCAGCTCTACTGGTTTCTGAACCTGATCCCTTCATTCTACATATAGGTCTCTCTCTACAGAGGCAACCCCTTAAAATTACTGACCCTTAGCAATGGAAAACAAAATACTGAATCTTTATTTTTTTATTTTTTATTTATTATTTATTCAATTGTGCACGCGCGTGTGTGTGCATGTGCGTGTGTATGTGTATGTGTGTGTGTAGAACCACGGACGAATTCGGGAACCACCATGGACGCCTCCACCTCCTCCTTGTTTACTCTGCCCAGGGATTCATAGGCTCCGCCCTACCAGGACCAGAAACGCAGACCGCCCCTGGTTCCTTCCAGTGTCTATACATGGGGTCTAGGATCCGAACTCAGGACCTTCCGCCTGCAAGGCAGAGGCTTAACTCCTGAGCTACCTCTCTAGCCCCCAAAATACTTTAAAATGTAAAAAAGGAAATACATGTTCTCTGTGGCCTCGATGTTTTTCTTAGTTAAGTTCTATGTCTTGTCTGGTGCTGGCCAAGTATCACAGCTGTCTCAAAGGGTCTTATCTGTGTTGTCTGTCTGATGTGTATTATGTTACATTATGTACACTGGTATAGATGTATATTAGTGCCACAGCGCTACACTGGCAATGATTTAAACATATAGGGATATCTTTTCATTCATAGATAATATTAATGTGGTTTATTCCTTAATATAAAAACATTTTATTTCTAGAACATCTTGTTTCTGTGATATAACCTAATTCTCAGAATTCTCATTTGTTTATTGAGGGATATTTTAGAAGCTCTTAACCATAAGCAAATGTCATTTGAATTCAAATTCCTGTGCTCAGAATTCTGTTATCTGTTAAATAACTGATAGCATTCTATTCTCAGTAATAAGGTTTTTCTAAATGATAATCTGCTTTTGGTAATACATTCAAGATTCTATTTCCAAAAATGACCCATTAGATAGTCTCATTGACGTGTGTGTGTGTGTGTGTGTGTGTGTGTGTGTCTGTGTGTGTCTGTGTGTAAGAGTGGGGTCATTTATGTGCCATGACACATGTGTGGACAGAAGATAACTTAGTGGAGTCAGTTCTCTCCATACACCTCTATGTGGTTCTGAGAATCAAGCTGACATTGTCAGGACTGTCTGCCAAGCGTTTACCCACTGAGCATCTCACTGGGTCTTAAAGAATTTTTTTTTCCTGGTGCTAGTGATTGAGTCTGCACTCAATATGATTCGGACAGTGGCAAGTCTTTTCCTTTTTTCTTTTCTTTTCTTTTTTTTCTTTTCTTTTCTTTCTGTCTTTTTCTCTTTCTCTTTCTCTCTCTTTCTCTCTCTCTCTTTCTCTCTCTCTTTCTCTCTCTCTCTCTCTCTTTCTTTCTTTCTTTCTTTCTTTCTTTCTTTCTTTCTTTCTTTCTTTCTTTCGAGGGATCTTGGCATCTGAACTCAGGTTCTTCTGTGTGTCAAGCAAAGGCCTTAGTACCAACAGCCATCTCCCCGGCCCCACTATACAGTTCTTTAAACTCTACTGGATGTTTTCATTTTTCACAGCAAAAATATCAGCAAAGCTTTCAAGAAAATATTGGGAAGATATTGGGAAGGCTTTCTCTTTCTCAGGTAATCTACATTAGAATTCCTGGAGAGGGCTGTGTTTGTCCTAACAGCAGAGTTCAGACAGGAGTACCTATAGACCATTTAGGGGAGAGAGACCCTTCCACTAGGTCTCTTGGATTATAATACCTGTTTCTTGCATTTGCTTTTTTACAATAAAATTCTATTTTATTATTGAATACATGAATATACTGAATTGATGGTATTTTAATGCTTTAATCCCCAGTCCCATCCCCACTCCTTTTGCCAGGAGTCTGCCAGACTCCCTCCTATTTTCAAGTCTTTTCACTTATGTGGCCCACTGTGTTTCATCTAGTTTTTTTTAAAAATATTTTTTTTTATTCTGGGGGTGGGGGGAGAGAGAGAGACAGAGACAGAGAGAGAGAGAGAGATACCAGTAGGGCTTTTGGGGATTGAACTCAGGTTTGCAAGCAGGTGACTTTCCTGTTGAGCTGAGGGGGGGGAGAGAAAGAGAGAAAGAGACAGAGAGAGAGACAGACAGACAGAGACATAGAGAGACAGAGACAGAGAGAGAGAGAGATACCAGTGGGGCTTGGGGGATTGTACTCAGGTTTACAAGCAGGTGACCTACATGCTGAGCTTTCTCACTGGGCCCATTGCATTTGCCTGTTTGAAACAAGATCTCACACTGCTCAGGTTGGCCATGAACTCAAGATCCTTCTGCCTTAGCCCCTATCCCTACCGAACATTGAGACAAGTCACAACATCTAAGCATAAGTCACCAAAAGTGGCTTTATTAGCCTGTAGATTGAACTAGTTGTTTTGTGCAC
This sequence comes from Typhlomys cinereus, assembly GCA_023101885.1. Classification (NCBI taxonomy): domain Eukaryota; kingdom Metazoa; phylum Chordata; class Mammalia; order Rodentia; family Platacanthomyidae; genus Typhlomys; species Typhlomys cinereus. The sequence goes on from JALPQD010000278.1 coordinate 87,785, forward strand.
TCAGAGCTACTAGCCCTTCAGCAGTGACTTTCAGCAAGTGGATCTCAGCTTTGCCACCTGTAACCCTAGGAGGAGGAGCAAGATAAGAAGTTCTACATCCCTCCTGACACCTGATCCTAAAAGGTTGGTTTAAAAGGTTTGCTCAAGAGGTGAGGTTCATATGATAAACAACAGTGGAAGTGTTTGGGTCGGGTATAAAAGATCTGGAAATTTCTGGGAGAATACTTGGCATCTGAACTTCTCAAGTGAGTGGTGAGTCGGGGATTACTCAAATCTGAGCTAAAGAGGAGGGTGCCTGGGTCATGGCAGAGGACGCTTGAGCATCAGTACCTGGACCTTTATCTTGGTGGTTTTGGATACAAAGACGAGCAGTTTCAGCTAATGGAATGAGGACACCAGGGATGCTCAGGGGGTTGAAACTGACCAGGTTCAACTGGTGGAGGAAGGAGTGTGACAAACAGACCAGATACCCAAGGTCTGCTGTCTTGAGCTTGTCCCGACTCCTGCAACATTTCACCCAATCCCAGTTCACAAGAACTGTTTGAAAGGTGATGGTGACATAGTCTCACTTATCAACTCTAAAATGCTCTTTTCCTTGATTTAAGAGTAGAGCAAAGCTAGGGATTGGACCATGCCTCAAACACCTCATGAGCAGACTAATCTACCACAGGCCAATTTCATGAATTCTTGCTTTCATGAATTCAGTCATCTCTATGCTTTGGAGAGCGCATTTATTTCCTCTTCAGATAATTTTCCTGCTTTGTGCCAGGATGGAACCAGGCATCACACTGCTTTTTTAAATGAAGTCTGGATTTGGAAGAGAAGAGAAGGATTAGCTGTAGCTAGACAGAGGAGAAACAGAGGGGTCGGAACCCGAGAATGTAGTATTGGAAGGAACAGGTGTAGCAGTGGATAGACTTCTCTAGGCTCAAGGCTGGATCTGGAACCAAAGGACTGGAAAGCCTGGGTCTAAACTGCAGGCCAGGGATGTGTATGTAGGTGAAGTCCAGAGAGACCAGGGTAAGTCTTCATCTTCTCCTCTCTTCCCTCTGCAGCCACAGAATGCTGACCGTGGCTCTCCTAGCCCTTCTGTGTGCCTCGGCCTCTGCCAATGCCAGTAAGTGAGATGCCACAAGCCTGGTAATGGGGTCCTGGGAAGACAAGCTGCACTGCTGTTGGTCAAGGCTTTCAGCTTTGGCTTGGGGTGGTGAGAAGGAAGAGGAAAGTGGGGAGCCATGTCTCCCTGTGCCCTGTTCTCGCCCTTCCAGTCCAGGCCAGATTATCCTCATACAGTGGAGAATATGGAGGGGGCGGAGGACAAGAATTCTCTCATTCTGGAAATCAGCTGAAAGGCCCCATCACTGCCTTCCGTGTCCGAACCGATAGATACCACATCGTAGGGTGAGAATCTGCTTCAAGTTTCCACAATTTGGGTTCCCACTGGCATCCTCCTGGGAAGTTCTTCTTCACTTTGAATCCCATTATTTAAGACAAAAGGTACAGGTAACCCAGGAAATGATGAAATATGGGATAATCTAAACCCTGGATCGGTGTTATTTTATTCCTAGATCCCCCAATGCACAGCACATGAGGGGTGTTTGTTGTCTCTCTTGAGATAGTCCCATTCTGTTCATAAATTTGGAAATGTCTGTCATATGCAGAACCAAATGTCTTTCACTTTGATCTAACTTTTTCCTGAGGAGACAGCACTGAACAATTATTTTCTTGTCCCCTTGGAAGATTTTCAGGTGTTTGAAAAATCCTTTTGCTTCTTTTAAGTGGTGGGGGGGAAGGCAGGAGGGTGAGGCCTAGTAGGAAACTGGAATCTAAATTCAAGCTCTGACACTTCCAGTCTTAGTGACCATGAGCTACCTCTTTCCTCTCGATGAAATTGTCTGTGAGCAACATGAATTCTCTGCATCATCTCCTAAGGGTCAGCTAGATCTGGTATCCTGGGTTACGAGTTGGGGTAGGGATTTGCAGTCCAGTTTGAAGTTCTCAACATGTAGACCAAGAGATCCTGAATTTTGAAAACTTAACTTAATGGAGCCCTTTTCTTCTTCACCCCTCTCCCCAGTCTCCAGGTGCGCTATGGCAGGGAATGGAGTACCTATGAAGGTGGCACACAGGGAGATATGCAGGAGATCTTCCTGCACTCTGGGGAATCAGTCATCCAAGTGTATGGAAAGTATGATTGTTTTCTGACCAAGCTGGTCTTCCTGACAAACCAGGGGCGCTACCTGTATTTTGGAAATGACCAAGGCAAAAGTTTCAGCGCTGCTCCCTTGTACCCCAACTCTGTACTCAGTTTCATCAGTGGCCGGTCTGGTGCCCTCATCGATGCCATTGGGCTGCACTGGAATGCCTGCTGTGAATCCAGGAGCAGCCAATGAGCTCCAGCCTCTGCTTGGGCAGGAGCACCAGGGTGGGCATGAGAAATCCCTTATCATCCCTCCCCATGAAAATGACCTAATAAAAAAACATGAGTAAAGGTGGCATGTCATTTGTCAAGTGACTCTGGTAGAAATGTGTGAATCTTATAACTGAATATCACTGGACATTAATCTATAAAAGAATTGGGAAGACGAGGAAGAGAAATGCTTCAAGTCTGAGCTTTTCTTTATAATTTACCAAGAAGAGATAAAAGTCTAGCCGCCCCAGTTCTTTCCAGGCAGAGCCCCCGAGGATGTTTATCCAGGGCTCTCAGGCTAGGGGATTCTGTCCTGCCAAGACCCCAGCTGTTCCATTCTGCAGCCATCCTCTCCCCTGGTCCTCTAGGGAAAGTGCTTTCCTGCCATAAGACTGTCACCTCACTCTGTTGACTTTGAGTCACTTGTGCTCGGTGGGTCTGGTCCATTAGCATTTGTTCTTTCCCAGACTCTACTCAGCTTTTGCAGTCTAGCCTCCTTGTACATAAGACCCTGCTCTGTGACTCCACCCCACCCCCTCCTAACTTTACTTTCAAGCCTTGTGGATCTTCCTAAGCGCTCTCATAAGTGGGAGTCTTTCCTCAGGGAACCATCACCTCCCCAACAGTGTTGACCCTGTCCATACTATGTTGAATAAAATTTCTAAATGGGAGATGGTAGTTTTCACCCATAATCCCTGAAATTAAGAAACAGAGATAGGAAGATCACTTGAATACTAGTTCAAGGTCAGCATACTAGGTACCAGACTAGTCTGCGATAATAGAGTAAGACTGTCTCAACAACCTAAATAAATAAAAATTTAAAAGTTGTGAAGTCCAAAATCCAAAGCAGAGAGGATTTTACTCTGGGTCGTTATGAATATGAGGGGTTAGTAAGAATAAAACTTACAGGTAAATTTGGGAAGGCTATAAGTTACTTTGGAAATAACTATTAGGATTCCAGTTCCTAGCCCTAGCATAATAACAGTTTTAGATTATAGTATTGGTAAGTTAATCATCCTAACATTACATTTCTTCACAATTAAGCAATAATAATGGTTACGTACATGTAATTTAAAATTTTTATTTTTTGTTTCTTTGGGATGTGTGAGAACAGGTCTTATGTGGCCCAGAATGGCTTCCAAGTTTCTGTGCACCTGAGGATGGCCTTGAATGCCTGTTGCTCCTGTCTCTACCTCCTAATTACTAGGATTACAGGCCTGTGCCACCATGTCTGATTTAAAATACATTACCACATAGAAATAATCTAATAACTAACCCACTTTCAAATTGACAGCTCCTTTATTTTCTTCAGTTTCAAGAGATCATGCCTTTGTCCTCTTGACTAATGTATAAATAATCTAACCTTTTTAAAGTATGTGGTTGGGATCGGGTATGTAGCTTAGTTGGTAGAGTGCTTGCCTAGCATGTGCAAGGTCCTGGGTTCAATTCCATCTACTGCATTAACTGAAGTGATGACAAATGCCAATGTAGAGTCCACTCATCCACGTCGTGGCATGTCTCCACCCACTCACACATTCATTCACACAATTCGCAGCCTGCTTCGAGGATGAAGAAAAGTAGGTTCTGCCGTCCCTGCCTCCGCCTCAATTCCCCAGAAACTTGGCCATGAGATG